>CAJNIZ010001028.1:0-10582 GCA_905231905.1 Symbiodinium pilosum
AAAACACACACACACACACAAAAACTGGGTTCCTTCATGGAGCAGCAGGCCACCCCCATGGCTTCAACCCTTAGAGGCGGACCTTCCAGATCTTCGACCTGAAGGGACGCCTCACTTAGGGTTTTAAAGTTAAGTCCTCGGGTTTGAGATTTAGGGTCAACAGGATTTAGGGCTTCGGGTTTAGGGCCCAGCGTTTAGGGGTGCGGTTGCCTTACAATTGCTGCTGCTGTTCTTCTCCTCATGGATGGTATTGTTGTTGCTATCCCTTCTCGTAGCATTTCAAGACCGCTACTTTGTCATCTCCTTCTCCGCATTCTTACTTTCGTCTTCGGGTGGAGGGGAGGCGGCGCTTTATCAGCAAGATAGTGCTGCTTGTGGGTTTGTGGTTCATGTAGACTTCGCGCCTGCTACCACGGTCGCATGCGGGCTCCTTGAGAGAAGATACGAGGCTTCACATTGTTCTGTACTTTCTTTTGCAAAATGCCTGGGTGCTTGACGCAGGGACCATCTGCCATACTCGCCATGACTCAATCTAATGCCTAAACCCTAAACCCTACCACGCTAAGTTCTTTTAGGCAAAATATCGTATTAACTGCCCACCATGACATGCTGGGCCCACGTAGCCCTTCAAAGCTGGAGCCAGCAGTGGCAGGGCAGCAAGAGCGGGTCCAATAATTTCCCTTCAGAAGATGGAAAGGGGACAAAAAATCCCAGAATATGCTGCATAAGGAATTCTCAATGTTAGATCCTTAGTAGCAATTGATTCATGAAAAAATCCCATGGCAAAACGATAAGGAAAGTTTCTGCTTATCCCAAAATGTCACCTAGTCTATCTACTTGAGGGCTTGTTTGACAGAAATGCGGAAAGCTATGAAATCAAGGCGCATGACTCCATGCACTGCACCTGATTGTTGCGTTCTCCACTACCATGAACAAGAAGAACCCGGAACCCATACAATAGGATACCCTAAGGGTCCAAGGATCCAAAAAATACGGCTTTAGGGCCCAAATACTCTAATATATATATATATACATGCATATATATATATATATATATGCATATGTATATGCTATTTGAACCCTCAAACCACATTTTTTGGGTCCTTGGACCCTTAGGGATAGTGATGTGGTCCTTATTATGAGAGTTGGGGGTCCCATGATTGACCACTCCGTGGGTCACTGCCCGGACTGTACCGTAGACCATTCACCCCTGAACCATTACCCTACGGGTCCAAATGTTAGGGTGTTATGTCCCAAATACTATTCGGGTTATAGTATTTGGGCCCTAAATTCCCCATTATTTCAATCCTTGGACCTTTAGGGCTAACTTGACGTAGAAACATAGTTACCAGTGTCCCTTTGATCTGTTGAGGCGATACAATGATTATACAAGCTAGGACCACGATATCGGAGCAGCTGTTACGGGGAGAGCTTGGCGTCGGTGCCTTACCACTGACTGTAAGTCAAACCCTGAAAGAATCTGGGTTTGTTTGTCCGCATGGAGTCTCCCTGCAATAGGAGTTGGGGGCTATGGAATCTAAACGTCCCTGGGGAAATCATATAGGGCCCAACCCCCAAAAAACTAGAATCACGTTGTAGATCACATGGCAGCTGCAGCGTTCTAATTTGGTAGGTTCCTTCAGGGTTTGAGGCTCATTTAGGGCTTAGGACTTGAGGTGCATGGGTTCCTGGTTTAGAATTTAAGGTTTACCTGGACCCCAAAAATGTGTAAAATAATGGCCTTTGTGGCCATTATCAGTGGGTTGGGGCTATTATTTTACATACTTTTGGGGTTTAGGTAGCACAATTCCAAGTTCGAGCCTAGAGAGTCTGCCATTCTTCCATTCTTCCCTGGCACTTCGCGCCCAAGTTCTAAGATTTAGAAGTATGGGCCCCTAATATGGGCATTAGGCCTTTTAGGAGGTTTCTAGGGGCCCTTGAGGGTATATAGAGAGTATATAGTAAGTATATAAGGATGTCGGGGCTAAGGACCCATTTAGGGTTTAGGGTTTAGGGTCCATGGCATTCACCTTACACAAGAAACAGCTTTAAGGACCTACTCTGCCCTGCAAGGACTATCTCTGCACCCCAAGATTGTGGCTTTGCACTTCCTAAGGAATTTCCCAAAAACACACCTCTCGCCTTTAGGAACTATCGTGGCCCACAGAAACACTATCCTTCGGGCCCATTAGGGCCTTTTGGTGGGTTTGGATGACCGAATTCCAGCCCGACGCACCTCGACATAGTGTTCTGTTAGCATCGCCGCGTCGCGCGGGCGGTGGGGAAGCTCTGTCCTAGGTTACAGTTTCGAGCTTGGGCTTCGGAGGGTTAGGATTTGGCGGTTCGGAGATTGGGGGCATAGCTACCGTAAACACCATGAAGCCCTCGACAAGCCCAGGTCTTCCCAGACCCCTGGGAGGATCTAAAAATTAGATCCCCTATATAAACCCAATATAACCCCTATATAATCCATATCTAATTTCCAATATGGTTCTAGGGGATCTAATTTTTAGATCCCTTTGGGGGTCTGGGCTTCCGTGAACCTGAAGTGTTTACCCGGCCCTTGGGCTTCGTCTCAATACCTGTACCTGGACCCCAAAAGTATGTAAAATAATGGCCATTGTGGCTATTATCAATGGGTTTAGGGCTATTATTTTACCTCCTTTTGAGGTTTAGGTAGTGCTTATGGCTTTGGATTTGTGTAGACCCATATACAGGCCATATACAATCCAGAGGAAAACTTCTTGTTTTTGTAAAGCATCGGCGCAGAACCATATATTCCAAACCCAGAACCTGATGTCATCAACTGCAACCCCCAACGCCTTACATCTCCTAAGCCTAAGCCTATAAAGGGTTTAGGGTTTAGGGTTTATAGGGTTTAGGGTTAAAGCCTCAATCTCTACAACACATGAAACCTTGGCACAGAATTCTTATAACCCACCCTCCTCCAAACGGACATGGAACCCTCAAAGAGGCCCCAGAAAGACTACACTCCTTTCAAATAGTGCTGAACTGTCAAGTTGGATCTTCTCACCGTAATTCTGCTATAAGTCTTAATTAATGCGGACCTCTACAACGTCTTTACAGTTTTCGTCCAGATGCATGCCTAGGTTTGGGGGAGACCTTCCATTGCGAGAAACTGAAACCCTACACCCTATTTATGGGGATTTCCCAAAGTTAGGGGCACATTTTTGGGGTCCCTATAAGAAGGACTATAGTATATTGGGGGTCTATATTGGGATCCCCTTAAATTTAGGGAAACTACCAGATCCCTGTAGCCCCCTTTCAATGAGCTTGAGAGACCTGATATGGCGTGGCAGCTTGAGAGCCCCCAGCTCAACCCCAAACCCTACCCAGATAGAACCCGAAGCACTTTCATTACAGAACATGCCCTACATGAACACCAAAAGTAGGTAAAACAATAGCCCAAAATCCCTAAAACTAGCCGAAAGGGCTAATATTCAACTTACTTTTGGGGCTTATAGGTACATGTTACCAGGAGCCCCACGATGATTTAAGCATCAAGAGGTATTGAGCTCCCAGGGGTGAACCTAGGGCGCTGAGGGCCGAGCGCTCGGTGGCATAAGTGGCCCGCCACGATCTGAACCTGCACGGAACTGAAACTTTGGGGAGGGGGGAGAATGGAGAATCGACTGGAACAGAACATGCAAAATACAATGAGATAGTGTTTATATGTTACTCTTATGAAGCAGTGCATTTGAGGGTTTCGGGTTGGCTCCGACCCTTGTGCGGGAGTTTTGGCCTCGGGTTTCAGCTGCCTGCTTGCCCTGTACTGCAAGGGAATGAATTTTGACCCATTTGATCACTGAGCTAGGCTATGCCCAAAGCCTACACCACTAACCCTAAGCCTGAAAGCTTAAACCAGAACTCATGCAGTTTTCAGGCGAGTGGTTTGCCCCCACCCCCCAAAGACACTACCTCCCAGCCTCTCTTTATGTAATTGCATAATTAAGTCTTAAGTATGCTGCGACTGTTACTGGGTGGGGGCAGTATCCAATATAACCTAACCCTAAAGCCCTAAACCTATGCTAGTTACAGGGTCCCAAACTAAACCCCTCAACCTCTAAACCCCAAATGCGAAACCCCTACCTAAACCTCAAGCCCCGAAGACCTAGCCCCGTAAACCCCCCTAAATCCTAAACCTCCAAAAATCCTCAACCCCTAAACCCTAAACCCCTAAACCCTAAACACTAAGTAGTCGTCTCCATTTTCTTTTCCATTATCCCTATATAGCCCCTATATATCCCCTATATAACCCCTATATATCCCCCATATAATCCCTATAACCCCTATAGTTTCCATTTTCTCTTCCATTATCCTTATATAACCCTAACTAAACCCTAAACCCTAAAACCTAAACCCCTAAACCCTAAACCCTAAACCCCTAAGCCCTAAACCCTAAACCCATTAACCCCCATTAAGCCTCATCATCTGCATTTTGGTCTGGCCGGCTCAGCTCCAGCTCCTTTCAAGAGCCCAAGCACCAAGGGTTTGAGGGTTTAGGGGTTTAAGGGTTAAGGGTTTAGGGGTTTGAGGGGTTTAGGGGTTCAAGGGTTAAGGATTTAGGGGTTTGAGGGGTTTAGGGGTTTGAGGGGTTTAGGGTTTACGGGTTTGAGGGTTTAGGGGTTTAAGGGTTAAGGGTTTAGTGGTTTGAGGGGGTTAGGGGTTTGAGGGGTTTAGGGTTTAAGGGTTTGAGGGTCTAGGGTTAAGGGTTTAGGGGTTTGAGGGGTTTAGGCTTTTGAGGGGTTTAGGGTTTAAGGGTTTGAGGGTTTAGAGGTTTGAGGGTTAGGGTTTAGGGGTTAAGGGTTTAGGGGTTTGAGGGGTTTAGGGATTTGAGGGGTTTAGGGTTTAAGGGCTTCAGGGTTTAGGGGTTTGAGGGGTTTAGGGTTTAAGGGTTTAGGGTTTACGGGTTTGAGGGGTTTGGGGTTTAAAGGCTTAGGGTTAAGGGTTTAAGGGTTTAGGGGTTTGAGGGGTTTAGGGTTTAAGGGTTTGAGAGTTTAGGGGTTTGAGGGCCAATGTTTACCCGTATAATGAATGGACATGGGTGGATGAAGGACAATACTATACTTTACTACCGAAAGGACTCCCATGTCCACACTAAATACCCTCAAATTGAAGCTGAATTATATACAGAGGTCGGGGAGAGTTCAGGTTTTGGGATTCAGGGCGTGCGCTTTAGCGCCTGGAGCTGGGAGTGTTGGGGGGTTAAGGCTAGCTACTGCTCCCCCTTGTAACGGTCATACACAGGACCCTTCCTAAACCCTAACCCCTAAACCCTAAACCCTAAACCTTAAACCCTAAACCTTAAACCCTAAACCCTAAACCCTTAATGGCTTGCAGATTTCGAGCTTCAGGTTTGGGGGCCTTCCTTTGGGGGATATACTTTGAGGTCTGGGGCTTACCTGAACCCTGAAAGTATGTAATTGCCTTTTGGGCTGTTTTTAGGGATCTTGGGCCATTATTTAACCTACTTTAGGCTCCAGGTAGTTGCCTCTTGGGCTGCTTTTAAGGATTTTGGGCTATTATGTTACCTACTCCTGGGGCCCAGGTAGGAACCGAGGCAAATACCTACTTCCTAACCCCCAAACCCCCTAAACCCTAAACCATAAACCCGAAACCCTATACCGGAAGATGGCTCCGAGATGGCAGCGGTCCCAACCCAGCGCTCAGGGTTTAGGATTCAGGGCTTAGAGACTAGGGACACTTGGGGGGTTCCAAACTAAGGGAGGGCCGCATAATAAGGACTGTAGAATTTGGGGGGTCTATATTGGGGTCCGCCTGGTTTAGGAAACTACCACTTGCAGTTTAAGAGTGAACTTTAGAAAAGCCATGAAAGAAAATTGTTACAGTTTATGACGATTATTGTTAGATATACAGTGGTGCAGAGCCCACGGTGTACTTTCCTATGACTCAGAAAAAACTGTAGGCATTATAGGTGCTATATTGGGGAAAGATTGGGATAATAGAAAATCAAATGGAAACCATAGGCATTATAGGGGTTATATTGGGGTAATATTTGCCTATGACTTCATCTCTTGGCCTCCAGTTGCTTGTAGCAATGCTGGCCGCCTCCCGGCTAACTGGGCTCAGATTTTCCGCAACGATGCCAATCCAAGCGGTTTAGGGTTTAGGGTTTAGGGTAATGCCATCGTTTTCCTTTGAAACGCCTGTATGTCTTCAAAACACCACAGGCCACGACGTGCTTTTTTCGATACTTCCCCGCTCCCACAAGCCCAAAAGCGAAGGAATTTGCTACACCCTGCCGCAAGAAAGGACAACAACCAAACATAAAACCTCCGCCATTCTCCCGAAACATGAGCCTCAAGCCCCGAAGATTTAAAATCCCAGGCCCAAACACACTGAAACCTGAAATTCTGAAACCTTGATCGGAAATATAGAATTTTCCCTGAATAGGGGGATCGCAATGTAGACTCCAAAATACTATAACCCTTATTTTGGAACCCCCCCCCAAAAGGTACCCCTAATTAAGAGAAAACCCCATATTGACCTAAACCCCGTAGACAGACCCGGCCTGAGACCCCCTCAAATCTCCAAAGCCCAGCAGCCTACCCGCCAACCCATACCCTGAGCCCTAAAATCTGCACCTCAAAGCCCAAGCTTACTGGGGCCTTGTAAAGAATAAGGGCCTGCATCATATAGGGAAATAAGGGTATGTATCATACAGGGATTATAGGCTTGTAGGGAGTACCTGGGCCCCAAAAGTAAGTAAGATACTAGCACCAAAACCAAAAAATACCAAAAAGACAATTACTTTACATGCTTTTGGTGTTCAGGTAAGGGCACGTATCACATAGGGATTATATTCCCATACTCCCTACTAGCCACCAAGAAGTAAATCCCGCACAAAAATCTACCTGTACTATAGTAGTTTCCATGTTCTTCGCCACTACCGTATATTACCCCCTTATACCCCCAGTATACTATAGTAGTTTCCATTTTCTTTTCCATTATCCCTAACCCCTAAACCCTAAACCTCAAACCTTAACCCTAAACCCAAAACCCTATATTACCCTCCTGCAGCTGACCGCCCGTTAGCGGCGCGGTGCGCTGCAGCAGATCGTATTGGCGCTTCCGCCCCTGTACCTTGGGGTTTACTTGGAGGCCCATGGGACTAAGTAACCACTTATAACTGGGCTTATAACCCTACTTATACTCCCCCTAAATGGGCTTATAGGGGTTACCCCAATTATAGGTAGGGTAATACTCCCAGCTATAAGTAAGTAAGTCCCATGGGCCTCCAAGTAGGGTGCAAGGATAAGGGCTTCGGGCTAAGGGTTTAGGGCTGAGAGCTGAAGCTTTGGGGCTCCTAAAACCTCTAAGTCCTAGTCCCTAAACCCTGAACCCTAAGCCCTAAAACTTGGGTACTGCCCCCCCTCAGTAACAGTTGGATAATAAATATAGTATGCTTATATATAGCCCTTAGTAGGACCCCTAATATAGACTGTTACTGGGGAAGTACCCAAGCTAAACCCTAAAACCTAAAGCCTGCAGGTTTAGGGCATAGGGTCTAGGGCCTGTCATGTAGGGTTTAGGGCTTAGGGCTCTTTGGGGGAATCCTGGGGCTTCTCTACTATGCGCTCGGGAGGTGCTTAAATGGGAGCTTTCCCAAATTTAGGGGGGTCTATAATGCTAGAAAGGGGTATATAAGAGTATTACACAAGGGTATATAGGA
The DNA here is from genome assembly GCA_905231905.1 of Symbiodinium pilosum. Classification (NCBI taxonomy): domain Eukaryota; class Dinophyceae; order Suessiales; family Symbiodiniaceae; genus Symbiodinium; species Symbiodinium pilosum. The sequence goes on from CAJNIZ010001028.1 coordinate 7,715, forward strand.
TTTAGGGGTTAGGGATGTAGGGTTTGGGGCTTAAGGGTTCCCAAACTTTGTGAGTACCTTTTGGTGGGTTTCCATAATAAGGATGGCCGTATGGTTTTGAAGCTGAAGTGACGAGCTACGCTCAGGTGCATTTAGGATTTGGGGTGTGTGGCGTATGCTTCATGAACATCCTCAACGCCATTAAGTGGGCGGGGGGCTGGGCCCAGTCGTAATCCCCCATAAACAGATAGAATATGGCGTATATGTGGATCTTATTATGTTTTACCCCAAATCATATTCTATCTACTTAAGGGGGGACTATAAGCTTTCTCCATTGCATGTGTTAGGGCGACAGGGTTGAGCTTCAAGAAAACTAGGGCACATGATCATCCCAACACAGCCGTCCAAAAGCTTGAGACACCCCCAAACCTAAACCTGAATTCCAACGGGTTTAGGGTTTAGGGCTCGCCTACAGTCCCTAGACACTCAGTTCAAACCGCACTGCGAAGCTCAAGCTCACTTTGGGTTAGTCTACGCTCTACCTGGGCCCCAAAAGTATGTAAAATAATGGCCTTTATGGCTATTATTAGGGGTTTAGGGCTATTATTTTACATACTTTTGGGGTTTAGGTAGCCCTGAATTGTAATCCCCAAACCTCAAATCTTCGGCCTACGTCCCAAAATCTCTACTCCAGGCCGCCGACACTAAATCCTGAACAACCCAATCCTAGACCTCCACCCTAAATCCTAAACCTGAGGGTTTAGGGTTTACCTGAACCCCAAAAGTATGTAAAATAATAGCCCAGTAGCCCTAAACCCCTAATAATTGCCATAAAGGCAATTATTTTACATACTTTTGGGCCCTACCTGGGCCCAGGTAGGGTTTATAGGGTTTAGGGTCTCAACTTATTTATCATCTGAGGTCTGGGGCCGTGCAAGGCGTCGGCTGCCGGTTGCTATGTGCGAAGTGGGCTAGCTGGCCCCTGAGACATAGGGGTTTCTTTAGGGTTTAAGGTGGGCTTCTTGGGGGTCCCCATAATAAGGATGAGAATAATTCAGGGTCTGTATTGGGGTCCCCTTGTTTTGGGAAACTGCCACATAGATGCTTACACTGGGTTTAGACAGGGTCTGCAGGTAAGGGCTTAGGTTTGGGGTTCGGTTCAGGGTTATGTTGTCAAAGTTTGAGGATTAAGGTTAGAGTTTCTGTTGTGGCCCATTTTGAAGAATTACAGAACCCATGCTTGCGAGATATCAGGGGGGATCGATTGGGCATGGGGCGTAGGGGATTGGGGATTGGGAATGGGGCTTAGGACTTGGGCGGGGGTCTGAGGTTCAGGGTCTAGGTCTAGGAACTGACAATTCCCAGCTAAGCGGTATAAGGTATGAGTATAAGGGACAGCACATGTTATAGCAATCCGCTGTTTCTGCCGGATCTCACATCAACCTTAGGCTCCCTGCCCTTAAGCCTTAAGCCTGAACAGTAAATTCCATAGTCGTCTCCCTTCCTGCATTCCCTGCCAACCAAGAGTTCTGGGTGTGCCGCAAGCCCTCAAACGGAAAGCTGCAACCATAACACACAAATCTAAAACGTGAACGGTTCAGGGTCTAGTGGTTAGGGGTTAGGGGTTAGGGTTGAAGTCAAGACAATGTTACCGGAAACCCCTAGGTCTGTCACGTCTGCTGCAATAAGGTCCCAAGCACTCTGGTACACACACACACACACACACACACACACAAATCGCTGGGGCTCATGCATGAAGTCTCGCCAGTCAATGACCTTGTTGTCCAGAGGGCCAGACTCCTGAAAGAACATGCGGCAATGTCTTTCTTACGGGTGGCTAGTAGGAAATATAATATATACCTAAACCCCCAAAGTATGTAAAATAATAGCCCTAAACCCTTAAGAATAGCCCGAGAGGCCATTATTTTACATACTTTTGGGGTTTAGGTAGGGATTATCCAGGGATTATGTAGGGATTATATTCTCTCATTCCCTACTAGCCACCAGTGGTGTGCACCAAACCCTCAATCAAAACACGCAGAGTTCCTGGGTCTCAGGTACAATGCGGGAGGCGGGTTCAGGTTTAGATTCAAAGGTCTTGGATCATGTGGTTGTTCTAAATTATTACGGAGCCCCCACAATGGGTATCCCTAATTCCAGGAACTCCCCATGTAGGGTCAAGCCTTCAGCACCAGCTCCTTCAATCAGACACCCTGAACCCTCAGCAACCAAACCTAAACCCTGAACCCTGAACCATAAACCCTGAACTCCAAACCCCAAACCCTAAACCCTGAACCATACACCCTGAGCCCTAAAGCCTGAGCCTTAAAGCCTGAACCCTAAACACTGAGCGCTAAACCTTAAAGCCTACACCGTATTCAAGTTAGTAGGGGTCAGGCCTCAGACTGAAAGTCGGAGCCAGGGCGTGCCCAAGCCTGGATTCCAAAGCCTAAGCCGTCAGCCCTACCTGGACGTCACAAAGAGGTATGATAATGGCACAAAAACTGACGAAATGTATCAAGATTCCAGAGAGCAATTATCCTGCATTCTTTCAAGGTCCAGGTAAATCCTCAGACCTGAACCACAGGAAGGGCCCTGAGATCCTAAACCCTGAACCCCTAAACCGTTAACCCTTGGACTTTTGGACCCTACCCAGAAGTAGGGTTTAGGGTTTAGGGCGCAAGCCCTGACCTCCACACCCCCTTGAACACCCCAAACCCCAATTTTTCCCTGAACCCCTCCAGGCTCTAAATCCCTTCCACCTCGCTCTATCCTAAGACCCTTCTCCCACAAATCCGAACCACCCGCCCGTAGACTCCGAAACTAAGATTCCCTTAACCCATAACAAACACCAAACCCTTGAGACCCCAAAACCCTAATTCCTAAACC
>CAJNIZ010001028.1:11046-30197 GCA_905231905.1 Symbiodinium pilosum
AGCCCATATGAGCCATAGTCTCAACTCCTCAAATGGGGTTATATAGGGGATTATACAGGGTTTAGGGTCTAAACTCCTTAAAGGGGGTTGTATAGGGGATTATATAGGGGACTATTATAAGGCTTATTAAGGGGGATACTAGGAGTTTAGACTATAGCTCATGTAAGGCGCTGACAACCTAAGGGTTTGTATATAATTGCTTTGGGATCGAGGGTTTAGGATTTAGGGTTAGAGTTTAGGGTTTAAGGTTGAGGGTTTAGAGCTTTGGATTTAGGATCTAGGATCTAGGGTGTAGGGCAGAAGCGCCCAAAAGCTGTAAGCAAAGCTGCCCTGAGGAACCCAAGGTGTAAGCACCACAGATCCCGTGGCGCTTTCAACAGGAGGGGTCACAGGATCTTCGTCAGCAAAGGTGGCAAAAGCTGCTATAGGCTTGTTGAAAGAGTTGAATTGCGCGGCCGCTTCAGTTGACAGGGACAGGACCACCTAAGGTATTCTCCATGTGTGAGCCATAGCCTACACTCCAAGTATCTCCCTTGAAAACCCCTATTGCAGTCTTACATAATGTATATATGTTTTAGATAACACCCTTTTAAGAAGTTTAGACCGCAGCTCACGTGGGGAACGCTGAAATCCGAAACTCCCATGAAGCACTCCCTAAACTCTAATAAACCCAAGCCCTAAATCCCAAAATCCCTAAACCCCTAAACCCTACGTCCTAAACCCCTAAACCCTAAGTCCTAAATCCCTATAGGCCCTAAACCCTAGACCCTAAATCTCAATCTCTAAACCCTAAATCCCTAAACCCCTGAGCCCTGAGTCCAGAATCAATAAATTTCTAAGCCTTGGCAATCCGAAGCCTGAACCCTAAAAGGCACGGGCTGTGCCTGGTGCGAGATGTGGTTGCCTCAGCAACAGTTTAGGGTTCAGGATTTAGGGATTTACAGGGATTTATAGGGTTTTGGGCTTAGGGGCTTGTGGATTTAGGAAGTAGGATTTAGGGTTTAGGTAGGGCTTCGGGTTTTTGCTACGACCTGACCCCCCAAAGTCGGTAGAATCGTGGCCCAGAAGCCCCGCAAAAACAAGAAAACAACCCAAAAGACCATCACTTTACAGACGTTGGGGTTTCAGGTACCAAGAAGGTGCCCCGTGTGAACATGGAGGTTGATGACAAAGCTAGCGGCAATGGCTGGCTGTAGGCAAATGCAGGATCCGATGAGATCCCGCATCTCGATCTTTGGGTGGTCTTTTCATCTAGGATCCGTGCTCTTCGGAGGACAAAGGAATACAAAGAAGGCCGATGTGGGGAAATAGCTTTGACCTTCAAGGGCCAGCCAGGAACACACAGCCTTAAGGTCTAACCCCTAGACTTGGGTACTGCCCCCACCCTGAAACACTCTCTTGTAGGGGTCCTATTAAGGGCTACATATAACTATCTTGTCAATACTATCCAACTGTTACAGAGTCCTAGACCCTTAAACCCTAGGCCCGCGTGAAACCCAAACTCCCCTAAACCACAGCCCTAAAAATCTAAACCAGGCCCGAATAAGCTATGAGTAGGAGAACTAGAGTTTGGACTTGACCAAACCTTCTTTGCCGTATTCGTAACCCGGCCTTTAACTACCCCTGAACCTCCAAGCACGCCCTCATCTAAGTCAAAGGGCTAAAAAGGTGGGAGGAAGTAAGGTGGGGTATAGATTTAAGTCCCAATATAGTAGAGTATGTACTAAGGATCCTTTAACCCACCTACCTTCATGCTACTTTTTGCTTCTTTTTGAACCCCCTGACTAAGGCAGCCAAAGCACAGGCGGTCGCAAGCGCGTTAGCAAACTGGTCCTGTCCATCACGAGCAAGCCCAAAGATATCAAGTGGGTTTATATGCACGCCCCAAGATAGGACCTTAGAGCAGGGTTCAGAGTTTAGGATTTAAGGTTAGGGTTCATCATAACCCTAAACCTCAGGTGGACCCCCCACCCTTTAATAGTGACTATAAGGGATAATAAGAATTATATTAGGGTCCTCTTATATTCCTCTTATACTACTATTACAGGGTGGGGGGTCCTCCTAACCTAAACCATAAGCCGGAAATCTACTTGTTATCCAGGTGGCCCACTGCTGGCTGCAAGTGTGGGACTAGGACTTGTAGGATGCTCTCCAAAAAGGATTTAGGGTGTAATGGCTTAGGGTTTAGCGTGTACCTGGGCCCCCAAAGTACGTAAAATAATGGCCTTTATGGCTATTATTAGGGGTTTAGGGCTATTATTCTACATACTTTTGGGGTTTAGGTAAGGGTTGGGGACCTGTAGCCAAGATGTAAGCATCCTTCTGCGAAGCCGTAGCAGTGAACTTCGTGTTTGCCAACGAAGAGCACTGCCGGAATAGGACACCTAGGTGCCAGCTGATCATCCAACATGTGAATCCCAAGAGGAATCGCAGCTGTCAAGTGTTTTGGGCGAATGTCGAGACAGAGAGAGAAAGAGAGAGAGAGAGAGAGAGAGATATGAAAGACCAGCAGAAAGAGCTGATAGGAAGGCATTTTTACAAATTAGGGGTTCCTTTTGGGGGTCTTTATGGTAAGGATATTCATATTTTTGGAACCACATTGGGCCAGCCCTCTTTTTTGTGCAAAGCCCGATGTCTGTGACAATCTGAAATCTTTCGAATTCGAAAATGCCCATGTTCTCCTCAATGCTTGCGTTCCTGCTTTGATTTCTATTCTGAAGGGGCTTCAAGACTCAGGCCTCGTGCTGGGTCTGGGATCTCTGGCCACAACCTTAAACCCTTAACCCTTAGCCCTAAACCCTAAGCCCCAAACCCTAAACCCTACGCCCTAAACCCTAAACCCTAAACCTGTCAGTCCTTGCTGACGGCGTAGTGGCGCTCGGGGTCCACTTCGCAAAAGGCCTGCAATACCACAAGAGCGGGTGTGGGATTATGTGAATAGGGCTTAGGGTTAGGGCTTAGGGTTTAAGGCTTAGGGTTTAGTTTTTCGGTTTAGGTCTTAGGCTTTAGGGCTTAGGGTTTAGGGCTTTTGGTTTAGGGCTTAGGGTTTAGGGCTCAGGGTTTACGGATATGTCTGAGGCGAAGCATCCAGAGTCTGGATCAAACTTCTCGAATTTGGGGCCTCAAAGATGCCAGGAAGGGATTTACATCATAAGGGGGCTTTGACAACCCCAACCCCTGTACCAAGGATCCTTTTGATATGATACCATGGTCATAGGGTCCATATCTTGGAGGCTCGGGGTTAAAAAATTAGATAGAATTTCGTGCTCGGCCTCAAGACTTCTGCTTCTGGCCCCAGTCTCAGGGGTCAGGATTTAGGGTTTAGGGCCTAGGGCTTAGGGTTCAGGGTTTAGATTCCAGGGTTTAAAGTTGAGGTTCTTTGAAGGCTTTATGTGGTGGTTTGGGGCCCAGGTAGTCTGACAGTCCAAGTGATAACTATCGAGTTGATCTTGGATCTTTCCTGTGGGAGCCTCAGCCCAGAAGCCTAGCTCCAAAACCATCGAAACCACGGAACCTTAGCTCCTGAACCATGCACGAAAGGTCTCGGGAACTTACTAGGTACGTTTATGCTCCATAAAACCACATAACACCAGTAATTAGTATTGCATCTACTTACTACGTTCCCCTGACGCCGCTGAGTAGAAACCATAAACCCTCCAAGTAGATTCTAGACCCTTCGCCCGGAACCCTACCGCGCAGCCCAGCTCACCGATCATCTTTACGCATGTTTTCTTAGGGGTCAGGGTTTAGGCTTTAGGGTTGTAGGGTTTAGGGTTTGTGACTGGTTTCGGGAATAGGGAAGAAGCTTTAGGTTGGTCTTCTGGGACCATGCTTTCTTGTACGGGAGGTAAAGCTCTGGGAAGTATGTAGGGGTTTGTGGTATAGGTAGTATTCGAGGATGTAGGAAGCACCGTACGATGCAGTCCCTCATGCCAAACCCAGCACAAATAAGTGACAACAGTCCATATCCTCCCCGATGGCCTTGCCCAAAGCCTGCCCATTCGCAAGAAGGCTGTCCACCTTGGATGGAGTATGGTACACTCCCCCACACTAGCATGGAACACCCAAAAAGACCTACAAAGACGAGAGTCCCTTTGGAAGAATGCTATGTCTAATTTGGAGAAGGATATGGTTTTGATATATACTCTCACCAAACGGCACCAAATAGGTATATGGTCAATGCTTGTAAACCCCTGCCTCATAAAATTGTCTCAAGGGTCTCGGTGGAGGCCTCTCAGTTTTGAAAACTATAGCTCATCCCCACGTGAAAACAGTGCACAGACCTCTATGTTCCCTTAATCAGAACCTAGGTAGGCACATTACGACGCACTGTTGTCCTATGGTACTAAGTATGAGAGACCTAGAGATGTTGCAGTGATGTAACTTGGGCGCCGACACCCTTATCACGGGTGTACGAACCCTGAACCCTAAACCCTGAAACATGAACCATGAACCTTAAACCCTTAACCCTAAGCCCTGCATCATGACCATTAAACCCTTAACCCTAAACCCTGAACCCTGAACCTTAAACCCTCAACCCTAAACCCTGAACCCTAAACCAGGATCCATTAACCTTAAACCCTCAACCCTAAACCCTGAAGCCTGAACCATGAACCTTAAACCCTTAACCCTAAACCCTGAACCTTAAACCCTCCAAGCTAAACCCTGAACTTTAAACCATGAACCTTACACCCTTAACCCAAAATTCTGAACCCTGAAGCTTAAACCCTCAACCCTAAACCCTAAATCCTGATCCATGAACCTTAAACCCTAAACCCTGAACCCTAAATCCTAAATGGAGGGCTTGGTGGGGTTCTTAGCATTACAGCCGAGGCTTTCGGATTATAGCCCCCCTTAGGGATTTAGGGCTTAGGGATTAGGGTTTAGGGAGTAGGGTTTGGGGATTAGGGTTTAGGCTTTAGGGTTTAGGGATTAGGGTTTAGGGTTTAGGGATTAGGGATTAGGGTTTAGGGTTTTTAGTCCCCCTTACGTTGATGAATACGGCTTTGGGTATGTTGTAATAAGATCCCCATATACCCCATATTCTATCTACTTAAGGGGGACTATAAGGGTTTGTGTTTTTTGCTTATCCCTGGCACTTTGGAGCCATTGGAGGTTTAGGATTTTGGGGTTTAAGGTTTGGGATTTGGGGCAGAATAAGCTGCATGGCCTGATGTGCCACGCAGGTCTGTTCAAAACACATCCTGCAATATGAGGGAAAAGTTGGAGAATATCAAGCATGAGTGGGGGAGCGGTGTTTCATGTTAGGGAAAAGGGAGTAGTTATGACTAGCAGGGTGCCCTCCGACGATTCATTACCCGACACAAGAAAACCCTTCACTCTCCAAGGCGAGGTAAACTTACCACTACCTATTTCGAGTCCAAACTTCCGTATCTCAGAATTCTTGCGGAAATTCTCAAAATCCTAAGCACTTGCAACAAAGCCTTTCCTAAACCCAGGGTCCCTCTAGCGCGGCACAAACGTTCTCAAGACACCCGATCTTGGTCGGCCTAAGCCCAAGGGAATTTCAGTGGCCACCAGCCGGCCCTCGTGACCCAAAACTCCAAGCCCTCGAACCATTTGTACTGTAGTCTAAACCCCTTAAAAGGGGGTTATATGGGGAACGATATAGGGAGTACTAGAGGGATTACTAAGGGGGATACTACTTGGAGGTCCATGGGACTCAGTGACTACTTATAACTGGGATTATAACCCTACTTATAATCGGGGTAACCCCTATAAGCCCATCTAAGGGGATTCTAAGTGGGGTTATAAGCCAAGGTATAAGTGGTTGCTAAGTCCCATGGGCTTCCAAGTAGGAGTTTAGCCTATAGCTCATTGCTTGAGCAATCCGTTGCTCTACCTTCCCACAACACGAATCCCTGAACCCTAAACCCTAATCCCTAAACCTCAACCCTACCTAAACCCCAAAAGTATCTAAAATACTGGCCTTTATGGCTATTATTAGGGGTTTACGGCTATTATTTTACATACCTTGGTGTGTGCCTCGACCCTCCCGAAAAATTTTAAGGATATCTGCTTGAAATCCTGTTTGCAGGCTGTCTTAGCCTGTGACACATGGGAACCTCTGCCTCTAGGCAAAGTTGAATCAAGAAAATCACTGGAACGAAGCACGCTTACGAGGGTTTGGGCCATCTACTTTCTTTCCTGAATGCTGCCAAGGAACAATGGTTGATCAGGCTTCATTCCCACTGCGCTAGGCTATGAAACACACAAAAGCACACTGCTGTGTGGGGGCATGATGCACCTAGGTACCGGACCTACAGCCTTGGAACCACCACCCAGCGAGTCAGGAGAAGCCTTTGGCTTCCAACACAATGACCAACAGCGGCAACTTCCAGAATTCTGCTTGCAAGCTGTTACTGTACATCATTCACTGACAACAGCTAAGTTGAGCTGAAGAATAATGAGCTAGTTGACATGCTTGCTATCAAGCAACTACTCCACCTGCTATCAACATGCCATTGACAGGCTCACTGATTCCAAAAATAGGGATCAAGGCTTGAAGCCTTTGGCTTCCAACTCAGGGCGCATGACCGGCAAAGTGGCGCCAGACCAACTACCTGCGTCGCAGTCTAGGCCCTAAAACTGCGAGAGCCCAAACTCATTCAGCCAAGTTGCCTGTCCTCTGCAAGAAGACGTAACTCCTTACAGGGCAAAAAAGTTGAAGTTCGTTAGCATTGACATGCTTCAGGAAACTCTTGCTGCCAAGGCTCTGGAGAGCACGGATAGCTTGACACGAGTTGCTGATGATGAGGTCGGTTGTAAGATCTCGCATCAACCGCCTCAGATTCTTGTTGTTCTCAAGAGTCACGTTCTGAATCTCCAGCAAGCTCTCCCGAACAATCTCGAGGACCTCATCCGGCTTTTTCTTGCACCATCGCCCAAAGATTATGGCGCTTGCGCTGTTCCACTTGCTACCCTTGCCAGTGACAGCTTCCTGCTCCCCGCAATCCTCCATGTCCAGCTTGCCCAGGAAAAGCAGGAGGCCTCTGAAATGGAGAGGGAGGAGCTTCTTGCTGGGAAACTCCATCATCTGCAGCCTCAGCTCTGACTGGCATTGAAAAGGGTCTCGGAAAGCCTCTGAATGTTTGGCAGATGAGTCTAGCACTAGAAGGCTCAGCTTGATCATCAGCTAAATCAGTGTAGAATGCGCGGCGATACTTCCATTTGACTAGCAAACATACCACGCAGCATCTACGTCTAAGATGCAATAATATCATTGCCATCACTCTTGCAGCTGTGGCTCTTTGCAGCAGATACTGTCCAAGCCTCTTTGCTCTCGTTGCTGAAGATAGGCCTCGTGGACCCATCGATGTAGTCGCCAGCTAGGGACAGCATGAAGCCCAGCGTGACATAGTTCAGGTTACGATTGGTTTTGATTCTCGCCTCTAGTCCATGGTCATTGAAGCTGGATGCACGCATACTTCGGAAAGACTAGGCAAGAGCCAACACCAAGCCAAGCACAACAACGCGTGCGCTGCTGATAGACATGCTTGAGGCCCGGCCCTTGGCAATCTCCTTCTTCATTGGTGTCTTCACTTTCAGACTCCGTGTTCGTATGATTCTATCTGGCAAGAACCTTCGCCTCGTAGCCACTCCCCTTGTTTTTTTGAAGAAAGACACGATGGTTCCTTCCAAACTGAAGTGCCCAATCTTTGCACAAGCCTCTTGCTGCATGTGCTTGGCCAGCCTTGGACAACAGGTCGAAGAAGCTCCAACGAACGAGTATGAGGAAGTCCACGAAGGAGCTCGCAGTCATTTGAGTGAAAGGTCCAACCTCGACACAGTATAGCCTTGCCATTCTGGTACTGTTGATGAGCCGCCAGAAGGACCGCGCGAAGGGTAGATGCCGAAGTGAGCATTCAGGAGGTTCACACCAAAGCACCTTGCCTCCACAAAGAATATGAATCCTTGAGATTCCAACAGGTGTCGCACCACCTTCTGAAACTTTCTCCAAGATCCGGTACCCATTCGATCCTCCAGCCCTTGTCGAGCAGGACCCTTTGGGACATGACAGATCAGCCATGGAGTACGATCTTGAGCGAGGGCATGCTGAATGGTCTCGAAACCTTTGGTGGTTCCAAGGTCATAGCCGTCTGCCGCCAGCAGAGTTCGAACTTCTTTTCCGGCATTAGTGAGGCTGGTGCTCAAATCAGATAGCTTGGAGCAGCAAATCTCGGTGGCCCATACTTCCTGAGGCAGATCTTCAAGGAAATCCTCGGCCAGTAGGATCTCAAGGTCCTCATAAACGGCCAAGATATCCTCCTTCTCTGCTAGAGTCAGGTTCGCGGCAGGCACCTCTGGCTCTTCAGGAAGCTCATTCTCTTCCACATTGCACGACTCCGCCGAGCCAAGAGGAAATGATGGATCCGAAGTAGGCGCCGAAGGTCTACGTCCAAACCTCTGGCGCCAGTCCAAGGCATCGTAGCGTGCCACCGATCAGGCAAGAACTCCACCACCTGATGATGAGGTCGAAGAAGATGACCAGGCACCAAAGATCCATCTGGCTTCTGTCGTCTTCTTAGATCTTCAGCTTGACCTTGAGGAGCAGGGCCTTCTACCCAAAGCTCACCTTGCTGGTGGTCTCCAAAGGTGATGAGGTAGTTCAGTCGACCCTTAAGATTGTGAATATCCCGATGAGGCTTGGACTCCATGTTAAAGAGGATGTTGACAGTGGACCATTGAGCATTCTTAGGTGCCCACTGTCGAAGCCATCGGTTCACGTACTTGCACAAATTGGGCCACTGGAAGGTCATGTTGGTCACACCAGAGAAGTGGCCATGCGCATACAAACCAATACTCATCCGAAAGGCATCCTTCCGTCCCAGAAGCCTGAAGTCTCGACAGTAGCACGCCACAGCCAGGCACCCAAATTGCTCGCAAGCTGGCGTACTTGTGAACTTCCTCGCCAGCAGCAGCTTCTTTAGAGCTGCTGCCAGCTTGTCACGTCCTTATTTGCCCAAACATGCTGGTGGTGGTGAGCCACTCCTGTGATCCTCGCGCACGTTGCTCATGACTTCCCACTCTGACTGGTCGTCACGCAGGGTCTTCTCCTCCTTCACATCCACGGTTTTCTCAGCCATGACGCGTGCTCAGGCACTTGATGAGTAGTAGGGAGAACCTAAGAACCCAGGTGCCTGGGAACCTTGGACCCCACTGCAGCAGTCAGATGGCTGCTGAGCTCTGCTTGAGTGACAAGCTTGCAACACGAAGCTGGCGGCTTGATGCAGAACTGCTGCAGCCCTTAAAGCCTAAATTGAAATCCGGCCTTGAGCTGTGAGCGAAAGCAGCCGCCGTGACACAGCGCCGGTATCAAGGCCGCGGGAACCAATTACAAAACCTGTATTTATGTTAGGTAATTAGCCTGGGAACCTAGGAACCTCGCAACCTGCTGGAGTGTTTGCAATCCTGACTGTAGCCACTACTGCTGCAATCTTGACGCTTCGAGCCTGGGGCCTGGGAGCCTTGCAACCTCCTGCGAACCTAGGACCCTTGGAATGTTGCAATCTTTGCAACAGTGAATTTGAAACTGGACCATTGTCTGCCTGAAGGAACCTTTGGGCCTCAGAACATTCCCTTGCGAGCCTGAAAACCTTTGAACCTTGTCTGCCTCAAGGAACCTTGGGGCCTCAGAGACTTGTTTGCAGACCTGGAAACCTTGGAGCCTTGCAACCTTGAATACTGCCTTGACTCGGACTTGCCAAGATGATTGCCTGCATGCACAGAAACAGGAAAAATGAAAAATGTGCGAAACTGTCACACTGATACGTTTGGGGTTCAGGTAGACCCTAAACCCTAAACCCTGGATGAGCGCATCAGGTTTGAAGCCCAAACCTCAGGCCTCCTTCAAGCAAAAATAGGCCCAGCACTTGCAGCAGCGTCAAATGGTAATTTCCTTAAATAGAGGGACCCAACATAAAACCCCAAAATGCTATAGACCTTATTTCCCAGGAACCCTCAGAAACGTACCCCTAATTTTGGGAAACCCCAAAGTTTTGCACTCTCCACTACAAACTGTAAGCCCTCAATCCCAAGAAGCCCAAGTGTAACCCGTCTCGGGCAGCAGGGTGATGTGGGGTTTTCTCAAAATGGTTGTCCTTTTGGGGCCCGAAGAATATGATTCTGTATCGATGCACATATACAAGAATGTTTAGAGATTCTAGTATGAGTAGCATTTGCAACGAGGTAAGGAGCATTGAAGGCAACGCCACCTCAGCGCTAGGGGAAGAAGCCCTATTACTGGTCAAGTACTGTACCTGGGCTTGGGGGAAGGGGGGTTGGGGTGGCTACTGATTAATGCCTCCACCTACCCTGGAACCCAGTCAACCCCCATGATGTCAGCTGCCTATTGGGACTATGCAAAATGAAAGCTACCTGCGCATGTGCTGGAGTTATTTCACACAATAACTAAATGTGCATTTCCAAGACTAGGGTGTGACCTGCTTTTTTAGGGTGAGCCAAATGATTGAATCCACCCCAAAATCCTAAATCCCAAACCCCTAAACCGCCTAAACCCTAAACATTTACTGTAAAACCATACTACATATAGTATGTTTAAGACCCTCCTTAAACCCTAAACCCTAAATCCTCCTTAAACCGTAAACCCTCCTTAAACCGCAAAGAGCTGGCTCCTAGGATGAAAATTTGCCAAAGCCACGAGCTTCTTTGTGACGAAGCGCACGTGACGCTCCTGGAGTTCTAAAAAAAATAGGACCCCACTGAATATGGGTGGTTGTCAATATTCTGGTCCCTTTGGGGGTACCCTACGTATTAGGTGCCGTATTATAACAGGGATCCAAAAAGGGACCATAATCTTGACCGCCACCCATACCACTGTTGGAGTGTGGTGAGCCTCGTCTAACTACAAAAAAGGTGATGTTGAACCAAATAGAAAAGGAAATATAGGAAACCCTGTGTAAAATATGTATTTCAAAAGCTGTTGCAAGATTTCCACGGTCCGAATTACTGTTCACGGGCCCTAAACCTTCCAGCTGCCTGAAGGTTTAGGGTTTAGAACCCTCACCGATACTAACTGGCGTGGTCATTCGGTGATTTGGTACGATTTCTGATGCCAAACGCTACTTGTTGTCGCTCTTCTGGGCGTGTGTCATCAGAAAATTCCCTACACACTAAATCTTCAACCCTAAACCCTAAATCCTACGTCTAGGCCCTAAAACCCTAGACCCTAAACCCTAAACCCTAGAAGGTCGCCACCCCGGAGCACTACACCCTAATGGTGGGCTTGCAGATGTTAGGGATTCATTTTTGACAGAAATAATTACCCATGATAAAGATTAGGGTTTAGGGTATAGGGTTTAGGGATCATAAGGATTGCAGTATCTCGTAGGTTCTATACTGGGCCCCACTAACTATAGAAACCATTTAGACTGAAACCGTGATCCAGCAGCAATGCCGAGACACGCCTTATACCCCAGCAATTGCGGAACATTGGGAATCTGAACTGCTGCAAGATTTTCTCCATCGATCGTTTTGCTCAAGCAAAGCGGCCTTTCTAGGAGTTGTTCCCGGTTTCATGTTCGTCTGGAAATTACGTGAGTCCAAAGCCCTTAGCCCCAAAATTCGTGAGTCTGACTAGTACTGAAAATGGAGAATGTAGTAGAGTGGATCTCTACCACGATCCCTATATTATGCCCATATGAGCCATTGGCTAAACGCCTAGTATGCCCCCTAAATAACCGCTATAATAATACCTGAGACAACCCCCTTTAAGGAGTGTAGACTGTAGCCCATATGTCTCTACATTGCTACAACCGTTTTATATTGACTCCTGCGTTGACTTGGATGCTTTTACCAAGTGCAACTGTTGGCGTCTGCAACAACCAAAACGCCGACCACAGAAGTGCTTTCAAAGAACAAATAATGTTGAAAGCACTCATCATTTCATAGGCAGAGCGTTTTATGCATAAACAGGCATTCTGCGCAAGCTGAACTTCAGTATGACAAGTTTCGTCGACAGGTGACTTGAGTAGAAATTTCGGTGGTTGATCCATGTAACATAATCTTCTTCTTGAAACACATTATAGCCCAAAAGTGGATGTCATCTAATCTGACGCTGTTTTGGGGACCATCGCAGAGACCTAAGTGGAAACCTATTCAATGTTTTCACGCATACCCTCTCGACAGCTGATCTTCATACAGGTCATAGGTCCAGCTTGCACAAAGGCCTGCCAACCTAACCCACAAACAACGTAAGGGAAGATGTCAAAGACTGCATTACCTACGGATTTCCCGGCTTGGTTTACCATTAAGTGCACGAGCTTTCACGCTTGCCAGAACTTTGCTCCGTCAGGTCTGGATTTCAGAGGAGAAGCTCCGGTCGCGCAATTCTGCTCAACTGGCGCGGTTACCCCCCTCGCGACTTCGCAAAGAGTCCACTTAGCTTCAGGGTATCGGGTCTATGTCTACGGCAGTATGCATACCACGGGGCCTGAATTTGAACAATGATTTTGAGTCAAACTGTGATCCGTAAATGCTACATGAAACTCCTGTCCTGCAGAAGGGTGCTATATGGCATACTACATAGGGTCCCATGTCAGTTTGGCATGTTGGGGGAGGGCACTCCCTACCCAAACTCCGCACCAACACCCAGGCTAAATGATTGCTGCTTCACCTCTAAGTTGACCGGATGCCTACCACATCTGCAGAATGAAGTTCAGGACCCCATAAAAGGACCTCCAGCCTTTCGGAACCCTGAACCCAAAACTCTAAGCCCTAAACGATCAACCCTAAACCCTACCTGAACCCCAAAAGTAAGTGAAACATTAACCCTTTTGGGCTAGTTTTAAAGATTTTGGGCTATTATCTTACCTACTTTTGGGGTTCAGGTAAACCCTAAGCCCTAAAGCCGAAAATTCAGGGAAACCACCCCTTGACGTGGCCACCAAGTTGGCCCTGTTTTCAGGCCACCTGGCACCGCCAATTCGCATGCACCATTGCAAAGCGCCTAGGGTTTAGGGTTTGCGTTTTAGGGTTTGGAGTTTGGAGTTTAGAGTTTAGGTATCAGAGCTTAGGGTTTGGGGTTCAGAGTTTAGGGTTTAGGGTTTAGGATTAGTTCGCATGCTCCTCTGCGAAGCGACGTAGTCAGTAGCTACATGGAACCCTACTGCTGATAACCCATACAACTCATCCGTAGGAATAGTGGCACTTGCGAGTATACTTGCTAGTTTCCAGAAGCAGTGGGACCAACATAGACCCCCAAATACTATAATCCTTAGTATAGAGACCCCCAAAAAAGTACCCCTAATTATTCGAAACTACCACCGGGGTTTCGTCTATCAAGGATATGTCCATTGGTCTTCTTCTCTGGCGAACTCTGCTTTTGCTTCGCACCTAGGCTTCTAGGCTGCCTACAAGGCAGGCACTACGGTGGATCATTTTCTATTCCATTATCCCCACATAACCCTTGTATAATCCCTATAGCCCCTATAAAACCCTTAGTGGTATCCGTTTTCTTTTCCTTTATCCCTCTATAACCCAATATTAAGCTTATGTATAATATACTAAAAAAACTCTGAAATGGTCGTTCCTCGGCACCTGCACTGCAAACGAGGTACTACATGATTGGAGCGGAAGGAAGCAAAGGGGAATGTGCCAGCAAGCAGGCCTTTGGGAATCTAAGCCCTAAGCACAAACCCGCTTTGGAGGTTAATGGTAGGAATAACCTTCTTAAAAGATGCACATGTGCCCCTTATAACCCAATGATGAGCGCTCTGAGTGACCTGATATGGCTAGGAGTGGATTAGAACTACAAATATACTGAGGTCACGATTACCTAGCAACTCCCCGTAGACCTTCGAAAGCAGAACGCAGTAAGTACCACTCCGGCAAACGAGATCAGTGTAGGTTCCGTATCTCTTGGACAAACTGAAGGCCTGAAAACAGCAGAATAGAGGGCTTGGGATGTTTCTAACTTAGGAAAAAGATCAATCGCAAAACATGAGGCATCCTACGTGGAGTTTCAATCTCCTACCCTTATCTAGGTTCTCCAGTAAACCCTAAATAATGAGGGTACCCTTTTTCCTACAGTTCTGTTTTAGTAAGGAGACCCCCAAATAAAAAGGGCAAAAGGGTACTACTGGGGTACCTAGTTATAGACCCCCCCAAACCGAGCCCCACAGAGCTGGTTTAGGGTTTAGGGTTTAGGGTTTAAGGTTTAGGGTTTAGGGTTTAGGGTTTAGGGTTTGCAGCACTTTCCGCCTTGGCTTCTTGCACCGAGTCTGCAACGGGCTGCGACGTCGCATGCCCCACTTGGAGGTCCAGGGTAACTAAACCCCAAAAGTATGTAAAATGATGGCCTTTATGGCTATTTTCGAGGGTTTAGGGCTATTGTTTTACATACTTTTGGAGGTCCAGGGTAGTTACAACCAGTTACCGCTGCTGTAATAATCGTTGCAACCGTATACCATTCCTAAGCCCAGAAATCCTAGATCCTAAGCCCTACAAAAAAAGGACTTTAATGGGAACCCCAAACAGGGAACCGCAACAATATAGCACCTATCTAAATAGGAATATGGGCACTCTGGTAGGTCTACTCTTAGTATATTCCTACTACATTCTTGGGGTTCCCTGCTTTGGGGTTCCTAGCAAGGTCCCTTTCTCTACGCAAGTCCTGAAGTCCCCCAGGGTGGACATGGAAAATGCCCGGATGTGTACAGGAAGCTTTCGGAAGGAAGAGGAGGTGAAGATAAGACCGGGTTTAGGGTTCAGGGTTTAGGATTTAGGGTTTAGGGTTTAGTGTTCAGGGTTCAGGATTCAGGGTTCAGGTATTGGGTCCAGAGCAACAGTAAGTTTGTACTACTGCTTGGGGGATCTATAGGGTATTGATGTGGACAAATTGGCGAACATCGAACAAGCTTCTCAATTTGCCTGAGGCCCGGGTTTAGGGTTTACTTGGAGGGTCATGGGGACATAGTACACAAATTAGTAACCCCTATAACCCATATAGTCACCCTAGTTATCCCCTGTATTAACCCACTTACTAAGTCTCCCTGAACCCCCCAAGAATGCAAGAACCCTAAACCCTAGAGCCCCCAGTAGGCCCTAAACCCTAAACCCTAAACCCTAGTTTAGGGGCGTAAGGAAGAAAGGTTAGGATTTGGGTGGCTGAGCCAAGTGAGGTGAAACTCTTGGTGTCAACTACCATCCCAAAAGGGACCTCATAGAATAGGGTTTAGGGTTTAGGGTTTAGGGTAATACTACCTATGTGACGTATGTGAGCTACACGTAAAAGTACCTGGCTACGTCAGAATGTTTCTATGAACGCTATCAAGAAGTCTTTTCTCCAATCCTTCGCTCATTAATTAGAATCAAGGGTTATATCATTCTTGGCGGCATGCGGTGAACGCAAGTTCATAACTCCCGCAGTCAGGGTCTTAATGCTAAACCAAGCCTCCCTAAACCCTAAGCCCGCGGTTTAGGTTTTTTAGCGTTTAGGGGTCTCTAAACCCTTAACCCTACCTTTCAGGGATTATGTGCGCGGCCTGGCATCCGTAAAGCGAGGGAGCTTCTACCACGCGTAGGGTCTAGTCTTGGGTTTTAAGTTTCTCAAGAAAGGGGAACCTTCAGGGACCGTAGAAGTCCAGGGTTTAGGGTTTAAGGTTCTTGCATTGGAACTACAAGGCGGACATGGGGCTCTCTAGGAGGGGCCAGTTACCGGAAATGGCTGAGAAGCCCGCATTTGAAGGCATGTCTCAACTTCAAACCAACATTGTTCAATCCAAGAGCCCAAGAAAAAGCGGATCCGCCAGCCTCGGGTTCTTACTCTTTCTCTCCGGAAGCTTCAAGACAGGACGCGAAGTCCACACGACTCATGATTTTCATGTCGTAGACTTCGGCTGCTGGTAGCTGCGGGTCAGGCAGCAGCTCCTGAAGCCAATGCAAAAAGGATGACACCCTAAACCCTAAACCCTAAATCCTAGGGCCTAGGGGTGCTATAGTACCATATGTCTGGGGTCATGCAGGATTTTGCCCATCAACAATGGTTCAGGGTTTCGGGGTTTAAGCTTAGGGTGTACGGATCAAAATTGTGAAGCCTTGGGAGTTGAAGTCGGGCAATTCGAACCTTTACAATCAGAAACATCACCTTGATTCAAGAGTTTGCCCTCGACTTGCTTCTGATCATCTGGCAAGCCCAGAGAGGTGAACAAAAACACAGGCCAGTGGGTTTTCGGACAAGGCGCCTAGCGCTTGGGTGTGCTCGATTGGAACTGATGGGCCTGTGACTACGTAATCTGAAAGCCGCACAGTATGCCAATACTCCCGAGCTTTACCTTTGGGTCCCCGCTGTTCTGCAAAGATTGCGAGACTTTCCGAGTCTTCTGTGCGGTCCTCGAATGTAGGCCCAAACCCTGAACCCTAAATAGTAGTGTCCATTTTCTTTTCCCCCTTTATAACCCCAATATCAATATAACCCTATTAATATAACCCTGATAGAACCCCTATATAACCCTTAACTCCAGTTCCTTGAAGGGTCACACCCGCTGCCGCAGCCTCTCTGGGGTTTCCAAGGACCTCCCCACCCCCAAAGTACACCATCCTCAGGCCTGAGACACACTTAGGATTTTAGGGCTTGAGGATTTAGGGTTTACTTGGAGGCCCATGGGACTTAGTAACCACTTATAACTGGGCTTATAACCCTACTTATAATCACCCTGAATGGGCTTATAGGGGCTACCCCAATTACAAGTCGGTGTATAATCCCAGCTATAAGTAGTTACTAAGTCCATGGACCTTCAAGTAGGGTTTTAGGATGTGAGGCCCATGAACACCCCAGAGGCTAAGACCTCAATTCTGCTTTCCCCTCTCTATTTGATCCCGGTATCCTAGGAAAAAAAGGATGATTGTTGTACTACATGTACACCCAGAAAGTATCCCGAGTCTGTAGTCCCCCTGAAGTAGATAAAATATGGCTTTGGGTATATTACAATAAAATCCCCATATACCCCATATTCTATCTACTTAAGGGGGACTATGAACCCTTAACCGTAAACCTTATATCCGATCTACTTAAGGGGGACTATATAATTGCATCATAAGCTCCGCGATTAACTCTACAAGCCCCTTCATAGCTAATCCAAGTCGCCATTGTCTTTTTCATATTCTAGGGTTTAGGGTTTCGAGTATCCATGATAATATAAACGGATCCCTGACGTTGACCTGCTCTCAAGCCATATCCGTCCTGGAGCTCTCCCCACAAGATAATTTGATTTCTTGGAGGGTTTATGAGCAAGAACAACTACAATTTCCAGGAAATCCCTAAACCTAAAACCATTTGGGTGGTTGTCAAAACTGTGGTCCCTTTTTGGATCCCTATTATAATAGGGCACCTAATATTTAGGGTACCCAAAAAGGGACCATAATTTTGGCAACCCTAAACCCTAAAGGACGCCCCTAGTCGAAAGCAAAGAGCGCGAGGCACCTTGATAGCGTTAGCAACAGCTCGCCCAGCAACCAACACCTGCAGGGTAATTTTGAATAATTGTGTTTCTCAATTTAAGGCCATGTTGGCACTATTCCCTATATAAACCACCATTTAGGGTGAGGTCGGGTGAGGTCGCTTTAAATTGTCCAGCACCTGCACTAAGGAGTTCAGGGAGTTGAGCGTTAGGCTTTTAGGGTTTAGGGTTACTGCGAGACTCCCCGCAGGTTTAGCCGTATTGGGCATTTTCGGCCCAATTGAAGTACTTGGAGCAACAGGGACTGCAGAGCAATGGATTTTTGAAGCCATCCACCGAAAATAACCCACCGCCCCTCCCCCCCAAAAAACAAAATCAAGCAGCTAAGAAGGACTCCATAGGGTTTACCAACCCTAAACTCAAAACCCTAAAACCCTAAAACCCTAAAACCCTTAAATCCTAAAACCCTAAGACCCTAAGACCCTAAAATAAAGCCTAAGAGGGGTGCTCTTGTAACCCTAAGAATAGGGTTCGGGATGGTTCGGGCATTTGGACTTCCAGTCTGGGTCCGAGTCCGTCTGGCGAATCTTTGCAAACTCCATCCCGAGGGATCCAAGGTTTAGGGTTTAGGGGTTAGGGGGTTTAGGGGGTTTAGGTTTAGTTTAGGGTTTAGGGTTTAGGGTAGCAATACCTACATTGAGCATTAAAGTCTACAATTTTTTACCTACAATTTGGATCCCTAAGACACTGCCTGCCTTACTTGAAACTTATAACTGGGCTGATAATTAGCCCTGCTTGTAATTTGGGTAACCGACAAAAGTCCACTTACAGAGTTCTGCAGAGGGTTATAAATCCAGTTATAAGCATTTACTAAGTCCATGAACATTCAAGTTGCACCATGAAGACTTCATGGCTCAAGGAGAAAGCCGTTTTCAACACGCGCTCCCCACAATTCGGGCTATACAGGGATTACATGGTAATTAGGGAATCCCGAAGTCAGGGGTATCTAAGGGTTTCATGGTATCACTTACCACCCCCGCCCTTTCCCCTGCCCCTCCTTCGCGGCCCGGATATAAAAGACCAGGGGCCTCCCCGAACCCGACAATACGTTCGGGTTTAGGGTATAGGGTTTAGGATTTAGGGTGGGCCCTGATATAAAGCCAGTTTCCATGTCATCTTCTTTTCAATTTGATTTTCCATTATCCCCAGTTGGAAACTAACCCACAACCCAAAACCCCAAACAACCAAGCCCTCGACCCTAAAGCATTATGGATCTGCTTACTGACTATCCATGGCCTGCCATAAGTTTCCTGAACTGTTTCAAAAAAGTCAAGGGCGGCTGCGAAGGTGAACTTCCTTGATAATATGGGCTACTGTTTAGGGTTTAGGGATTAGGGTTTAAGGTGGAGGAAATCTTGCACCACCTGAAGTCCCGAAAGTCCTAGGAATTACAATATATTAGGGCCCCTAGGTGGTGCAAGATTCCATTCATCAACCGTATGGACGGAAGAGGGTTTATACATCTATGGTCATATAGCGCTATAAAGGGCGCAAAAGGGCTACATCTACATCGAATTTATAGGGATTAGTGTTTGAAGCAGCATGTAACTGGCTTGCAGAGGTTGACAGGCGCTGCCCTAAACCCGAAACCCCATGCTACAACTTGAATCCTAACTCAACATCTTAAACCTAAAATCCTAAGCCCCCAAACCC
>CAJNIZ010001029.1:0-11295 GCA_905231905.1 Symbiodinium pilosum
CTATCAACCCTAAACCCTACATCCCTAAACCCTAAATCCCTAAACCCTTAACCCTAAACCCTAAATCCCTAAACCCTAAATCCCTAAACCCTAAACCCTAAATCCTAAATCCTAAACACTAAAGTGGATACTAGAAGTTTAGAAGGATCCCTGAGGGGAGGCACCCCTTCTGTCAGCGGAAAGAAGTAGCTGGAATTACACAGACTAGGCTCTAATGGGTTACTGTTAAGGAACTTAATCTACGTTACTATATTGGGGAAACCATTTTAATTACTATGTTGGGGAAACCATGTTTAATTGCTATGTATAGATATACCTATTATGGAAACTTAACTTAAGTGCCTTAACAGCATCTCATTCTAGGACGTGAGGAGGAGTCAGAAGGCCGGAGCTTATTGGGCTTTGGGTTTCGGATCAGGCATTATTACGTTGTTTAGGGAACTGTATTTTAGTGGTTTAGAAAAGTGCTCTCAAAGACAACCCCTCTTAAGGCCTAGCTAAGCCTTTGTGAAGCTGCTAGATTGGACAAAGCGCCAAGTCAGCATTTGCTGATTGATTCATGAGATGCGGCCGACAACAGCTGGAAGCCCTTTCCCTCCTTAAGCAGGTTCAATGTAGACCTTTAAACCACCCTACACCCTAAACCCTGTGAGCTAGAATCTAAACGTCTTAAGAGAGGACTAGATAAGGGAGTAGTACAGGGGTTATTCAGGGGTATACTAGGAGTTTACACAGCGGCTCATGTGGAGAAGGCTTCAAGAAATGAAACATGCCACGGGATGTCTGGTTCTGTGTCGGTTCAGGATGACTGTGGCGTGGAGCATCCAAGAACATCCCACGTCGGCAATGAGTTCGGCCAAAGAAAACCCCTTCCGCAAAGAGAGGTATTCTCCCTAAAGCCGAAACCCAGCGTTAGGATCCTCTTATGTAGCTGTCCAGCAACATGGTGCCATAAATCAGGGTGCAAAAAGGGAGGCATGATCTTTGAGGATCCTCCCTGCCGCAGTGTGGCTAAGCTTTCCTTAAATCAACCCCGAACAATCTGGAACCGTATGGTGGTTGGCAGCCTTGCTGCGTGAAGACTGCCCCATGGCAACCTCAGTCCTACACTGCAAGACACCGCTGTTGATACTCCAAATCCAGCCTTTGGCATTAACGTATTCTAGTATTCTGTGTCTTTGTCAACAGTAGGACTCATGATGCCTCAATTCCCCAACCGCTACAGACGCTAGATCAGAACTCAGATTATGAGCAATCAAAGGGCCAACCTACTCACCAGAGTGTTTCCGGATGGGGTATAGGGTTTAGGGTGTAAGGGTCACGGATATAGAGTAGCATGCTCTTTGCCTTTTGCCGCACCTCACCTGGAAATGGATATTGAGCTATAAGTCAATATACTCCATCAGCCATTGTAGGTGCAAGCAGCCCCCAATACCCTAAACTAAACCCTGAAGTCTATATGGGGATTTCCCAAAATTAGGGGTACCTCTTTGGGGGTCCCTATAATCAGGACTATAGCATTTTGGGGTCTATATTGGGGTCCCCTTATTTTGGGAAACTACCATATGCCTCAGAAGCTTCTGTTCCTCAAGCTGTTGTCTCGGGACACTGCGTGACGCAAGGAGCCCGGGGTATTGCATTTGTCCATAGTCCCTTGAGGCCCAGCCTTCTTGGGACATTGCCTTGGGACATGGCTGTATGAAATAGTACGCCTGCCCTCAAGGTCTGGCCGCTCTTGAAGATGGTTCGTGCCCATCACATGAATGCATGAACAACAGATGATCGAGGTGAAAAGCATGGTCATATTTGGCTGCATCGGCGAGACGGGTTTGGGCGTTTCCTGCTCTAATCTTAGGTGCAATTACTTGCAAGCTCGGTAGTCATGCTTTGGACTACCCTGTTTAATTATGTGCTAGATTCTCACAGTTTTCCGTCCGCTTCGCCCCCCCTCCACCAGCAAAACCGGAGATCCCAGTATCAGGCCCCGCCACAATACATTGCCAATGCTGAGAGAAATTAGAGTCTCAAGGGCGGCCTATGTTAAGGCTGGCTGCACTTTCCTGGCATGGGTAATGGATTGGGGATAAGGGTTCAGGCTTGGACCTAAAGGTTCATGCTTTGGAAGAACGAAGGAGCAGCTGGCTCAATTTTGCCAACACCGCGTGGGATCACCGCTGCTCTTATCCACGTAGTGGATGAGAGTAGCTAGTCTTACCGATGCTGAACACGGTACGCTCGAAACTACGTAACCGTGACTGGTTTCCGAAGGAAGCAGAAGAGGTTTATACCGTCTTCCACGAATCTCCGCAGACCCGCACATGCTTAATCTGTTCAAGCATCAGTAAGCAAGTGTTTGTAATGGCATCGCAGAACGTCGTGCGCTGCCAGTCTTGCGAAAGCAAGTAATTCGTTGGCCAACGAGGCTTTGCATCTACAGCATGAAAAACTAGCTCTCGGCATGCCTGCTTTGGACATTTTGGGGGACAGTCTATCCGGGCACAGGTTTTGGCTCGTGACCGTTTGGAGGTGGCCTGTGCGCTGCGTAGTTAGCTTGCCTGTCCATGTGTTGATTTGCCCTCCATATCCCCGAGGGTCCAAGGACCCAAGTAATAAGGCTTTAGGTCCCAAATACCATTTATATCATAGTATTTGGGCCCTAAACCCTATTATTTGGGTCCTTTGACCCTTAGGGATATGTCCATCTGTTCTTTGCTTGGCCATCCCTTTGTTCACTGCTTCGGAAGGCCCACCCGTCGGGATGCTGCCCCATCTTGGAGACTACAGAGGATCCTGCATGGAAGCTAAATGGCCAACCATTCCCTAGGGGTCCAGGTATACAAATAAGGTTTAGAGGTTTAGGGTTTAGGGTTTCAGGGCTTAGGACCCGAGCATACAAGCAATACCTACATTGGGTCCTAAAGTCTGCAAATATTACCTACATTGGGCTCTGTGGATCCGTAGGGATTCCGAAAGAGTTGAGCACCGCGTCACGCGCACGACCCAACACTTGTACGATTGACTCTCGCGGAGTTATATCTTTTGGAGAAGGTCTCCTGGAAGTTGCCGTTTAGTGCCTCATCTGTGCCTCCGGTACATAGAAGCCCTTAAATGCTACAGCCCTATGTCCCGTGTACTGGTGCTTAAGGGGTGGAGTGGAGTGAACATGGGTATTTTGATATTGGGGATGAAGGGATCACCCTTCGTCTCACCAGCGCGACTCTGGATTGCTTGAATTGCCGCAGCTGCTGCTAAAACACCTAGGGCCAAAGAAGAACAAGGGCCGGCCAGCTTGTGTCAAGGTCTGGTGCAGGGTTAGAGTGTGGTAGGGTCTTTCCAGTGAGTCTAGATAGCCCTTGCGTTTCGTAAAGAGGTCCGTAAAAAGAAAAGCGACGTTACGTACAGCTAACCCCTAAACTCCGCAACTCTTGCACCCCGAGATCTGAGCTTTAACCCCGATCCCTAAACCATCAACCCTAAACCCTAGATCCCAACCCAACTAAGACAGCTTAACCACGACGCTTTCTGCTTGTTGAGCTGGTGATGGAGTTGCCAGAGAGATGTATGGCTGACAGTGTGCCGGAAGAGGCGTGTTCGAAACAACTTGTCTGCGGCTGATGACTGACATGCAGAGGGTGCAAGCTTTTGTTTCCTCAGCATTTCAGACTACCAAGTGGCAAAACCACAGACATGCGCCTTGAGAGGCTTTGGTTTTCTTGATTTTGGTTTTTGAGAAGGTTTGGCTCATATCAAGGAGCCTGCTTCATCATCCGGCACCATAGTTGGCCAGTGACTGCTGCTGCTGTACTTCTCGTTACCTTTACGGTGGTTCTTGAGCTGGCCCTGTAATGGGTTTAATATAGGGTTATACTAGGGATATACGGGGGTTATCATAGGGATAACGGAAAAGAAAATGGAAACTACTACATCATGTATATAGGGGTTATATATACCGTGTTTGCTGCTTGCGCTTTCTTGCACGCGGTAGGCCTTACGGCCCCCAGCCGAAAGACCAGCCGGCGAGCGCATCATGGCCAAAGACAAGTTTCAACCGGTCCCAAACCCAAAACCCTAAAGCCAGATGGTTTCTTTCAGTAATTTTCTGGCCTGTGCGGATCCCCTAGCCTTCAGCCAGATTTTTTTGCCCCTTCCTATTTGGAGGTTTAGGGTTTGGGGTTCAGGGTTTAGGGTTTAGAGTTCACGGTTTAGGGCTTAGGGTTTGGGGAGTTTAGGATTTGGGTTTGAGGTTTATTGGGTTTGATGGTTAGCGTTGAAGGTGCGGGTTCTAGTGTGAGTTATCACTTCTAAACATGCGCGTGTAAATAACGAAGCTCTCATCGAATCCTATTGCGATAGCCTTTGCGGTAGAACCCTAGGGATCCATGTACACAAATATTACCTACATTGGGCCCTAAAGTCTGTAAATATTACCATTGGGCTATTTGGATCCCTAAGCCCCAAAGATACCCTAGACCCTAAACCCTAAACCCTATATTACCTACATTGGGCTATTTGGATCCCTAGGGCAACCGCCTCTGAGCCGAGGGGATTATCGTGACGTTGCATGCTGCACCAGTCTGAACCCAAAGATACCCTAAGGGTCCAAGGACCCAAATAATAGGGTTTTAGGGCCCAAATACCATTCATATTATAGTATTTGGGCCTTAAAACACTGTTATTTAGGTCCTTGGACCCTTAGGGATAGAGGAAGAGGGATCAACAGCAAGATGTTGTTTGTGGCTTTAGTGCGCTCTTCGACGGCGTTTGAGACGTAACCTTGACCTGCCAGCCCCATGTTGTCGGGAGATTCTTCATATCTCTTTATCAAACAAACGACTTCCGCTGGCTTGAGAATCACATCCTGGAGCTGCTTCTGTATTTTGCCGTTGCGCTCCTCAACTGATGCATCAGAACTGTGGAGGCCACTCTTCAAAGTGATCCTTGAGCCCGAACACTTGGATACTGCCCCCTCTCCTTAACAGTTGGACAAGATCTGGAACATGATTCAAAAGAGTCTTTGACAGTACCTACAGACTGGTCATGGGTGGGGGCAGGACCGAATCCATACCTTAAACCCTAAACCCTAAACCCCAAACCCTAAACCTTAAACCCTAAACCTAATACCCACAAGTCCTAAACCAAGTCCAGACCTTGAACCCTACCCATGAAATACAAGCAAGAAACCTCAGACCTCAAACGCTGTTTTAGCCTCTAACCCTAAACCCTGTAACCCCCCCAAAAACCCAAAAGCCTTAAACCCTGAACCCCCAAAACATCCTAAACCCTTCAACACCAAACCCCTAAACCCCCCAAAAACCCTAAACCGTTAAATCCTAAAGCACCAAAGTAGAGGTCATGTATCCATTCGCCGTTGGGGTCGGCGCATCTTCGCCAAGCTTCGACCTTTCCGCAAGACGGTCCCGCCGGCGGTGTTCAAATCCTACATGAGACCAGCGCTTTAGGGTTTGGGGTTCAGGGACTCCAGCACATGGGGTTTGTATAAAACATGTATTCTTTCTCGAGGCTTGGAGGATATATGGTTTGTAAATGAATGGGCAAAGAGTCCCTAAACCCTACATAGCCCCATTGTATTAGTTTCCATTTTGTTTTCCAATATCCCTATATAAGCCCTATAGAACTCCTATATAAACCCTAGCCCACTTGCAGCTTTTGAGTTCAAGCTGTGACAACTTCCACCTTTGCCTTTTGATCTGCGGAGGTGGGTTTCAAGGATGGACAAGAATTTGTAAGCGGCCATTTTAGTGGCTTTTCTGGGACACCCTAAACTAGGTCAAGGAAGTTTTAGTTACCATGCATGCTTTCATGGCAAAAGTAGAAGTTGACCTGCACTTTCTTCGACTAGGTTCCCACAAGCCTTTTATGAGAGTCCCCATCTGTAACATAGTAAGGGGGGGGAAGGTACGGACTTCCCAAGCTCTCTCCAGGTTTAAAGTTTAGGGGCCTTGACAGTAAGCATCTTAAACTTAAACTCTAAAGTCCGTAAGCCACCTAAACTGGGCTCTCGTAGAACATGTTTTTTTAAAATATTTTTATGGATACCTGGGCCCAATATCAACCAAAAAGATCCTTTTTTATTTGTATTTCAACAAGAACCCCAGTAAACTCTGAAACCCTAAACCTCTTGAAGCTGAACCCCAGACACCTCAACCCCTTAAGTTGTGAAACCCCGTAGCCTAGCCCGGAACATGAGCCTCTCCTGTGAACCCCTACCTATTCCTGGGCCTTATCTCTGGTCCCTTAATTCGATTTAGGGTTTAGGTGTAGGGTTGTTAATTCCAGTAGGCCCCAGGATTCAGGACCCTAGTGGTTCATAGTTCCAAACGCTGATCACTGAACCCTAGGACGTCGTACCCCCTACATCATACCCCTAACCTTCAACCCTACTCTAAACCCTAGACCCCAAAACCTTAAACCCAAAAAAAACACACAAAAACCCTAAACCCTTAAACCCATAACCCCTAATCCCCTAAAAACCCTAACCCCAAAACCCTATACCTCTAACCTTAGACAGGTTTCGGCTTCAGACGCCTTGCTTCGCTCCGCGCTAATGAGCGGGGATGAGCCGCAAACTAGCAGCAATGGCAGAAGCTTCCAAGGGGTCTTAGGGGTTCAGGGGTTTCAGGGTTTTGAGGGATTAAGATTTAGGGCTTAGGGTTTGGGGGTTAGGGCTTATAGGGTCTAAGTGTTAGGGTTCAGGGGCTTAAAAGGGTCGAGGGGTAGGGTGTAGGGGTCAGGGTGTGCGGTGAGTATGTGAGGCAGTGGTCTACATGATTTGAATAGGCTCGAAGCCTTGTGATTAGGGTGCGGTTGCGCATGAGCTATAGACTGAACTCCTTACAGGGGGTTAAATAGGGGATTATATAGGCGAGTATTATAGAGGTCATGAAGGCGGATACTAGGAGTTTTGAGTATAGCTCAGTATATGATATGCGCATGCGAGCAGAGTTTGTGTGCAGTACATGATGATGCGGGCTTTTGTCTCTCGTAGCGGGGTGAGAGCTCACATTGTCCCCCCGCACACGTCTGGAGAATGGTTGTTGGTAAAAGTGCATGAGGCAGTAATAAGGTGATATCATAATAATGAACGACTAGGAACGAACAAGCTGTAGATCAGCGCTTATCCTAAGGCTCTTGGAACCCCATAATGGGATCCCAAAACTTAGCCCCCAAAGCCCAAACCTTCCCCCAGAAAGCCCCAAATAGCTCTAGGAGCCTTCGGGTAAACCCTGAATCTAAACCCTCAATCCATTGTAGTAGATTCCATTTTCTTTTCCATTATCCCTATATGACCCAATATCCAAGAAGTGCCCAACCGGGTAATGACATCAGCAAGCATTGTAGTTCTGAAGGACGCGAGGTGTCGCCAGGATGCTTCTAACACTTCAGAGCAGAAGGTGGAGTAGGCTTAGTATTCCCAAAGGGCCCATGTAGGTATATGGCATACTTGGGGCACTAGAGGGGTTCCCATGAACCTACTTCAAGGCCCAAATATATAACCCTAAATCCTAAACCCCAAATCCTAAACCCCAAATATGTACCATATAGCTGCTGGTTGCAGCAGAATGGTAACAAGGTGCGGCGCTAGCTCTGAGCCTTCGGTACATCGCGAAGTCAGAAGTTTTGACTTCAATTTAGGGTTTAGGGTTTAGGGTTTAGGGTTTTGTTTCTTGCGATCGGGTGCGGATGCAAAGGGTACTGTGGGGGCGCAGGGGTTCATCGTTCACGCCTGGACTCGAAGCGCCTTAGGCGCTCACCACCGAACCGCTGAACCCCTATAGTCCCCCTTAAGTACTTAGAATATGGGGTATAAGGTGATCTTGTTATAATATACCCAAAGCCACATGCTATCTACCTAAGGGGGACTGTAGGCCTCACGGAATCCCGACTCACTCTGAATACAAGCGCTTCAAAGCATATGGCGGCATTGAGGTAATCTGAGTCCATTTCAACTTCCAACCTCAGGCTAGCAGGCACCGGACAATACCCACCTGAAACCTGAAACCGGACACTTGGCCTACTTCCTCAATGCTTCACCCAACCAAACCTAGTCCCTGGCACCCCAAAATCTTAATCCTGTTCCAATTACACCCTATTCCCAAAGCTCCAATCCTCAGTTGGTTAAGAACTTAAAGCTCAGTTACGATGATAAGGAGACCCACCATTGACTATGTACCAGGTATCCACCCAACTGTAACCTACCTTAAACCCTCAACCCTTAAACCCTAAACCCTAAAGCCATTTGGGCTCCTTACTGTAACTAGAATTGCAGTTCCGTTTTATCTTTCATCCAAACCTCAAGCCCACAAAAATGAAGCCCACATAACGGCATTTTAACCTCAGACCCGATATCTATCTATCTGTCTATCTGTCTATGTCCAACCAAAATCAATCAATTATCTATCCATCTAAACCCATGTGCATATACTCATACACACATATCTGGCCCTGTACAGCCTTGCAGTATGATGGTAACTTAGGTAATTCAGAACCGCAACCCACTCCCGAAGCTCCAGTCCTCAACGTCCTAAATCCTACGCCCCAAAACCCTTGCAACCCCAAAATCCTAAAACTGAAGCAGGTATCCCAAAATCCTGAAAGTTAAACTCCTAAACCCCGAATTCTACAGCCTCAATCCAAACAACTGCCTCCAGTGCCTAAGCCCTAAACCCTAAATCTTAAACCCTAAACCCTAAACCGAAAAAATCCCAGCGAGGATGGCTGTGGAGGTGCTCCATCCCGAGTTGGTCCCACATTGCCTTGGACGCTTGTCAGGGTTTAGCGCTTAGGATCTTGGGTTCAGGATTTAGGGTTTAGGGCTTAGTGTGTTTAGGATTTAGGGTTTAGGATTTAGGATTCAGATTTAGCATTCGGGATTTGGGTTTAGGGTTCAGAGACGCTTGATCAGAGATCAATGGCATCCCCTTAGCACTGGACCTCCCGACCCCTTCTAATGAATCCCCCAATGGCTGGGGGCGTGGGGGAGTTGTTGTTAGTAGGGGTTTGAGGCCAAAGTCTGGGGCGTAGCGCGCTGGGTTGCTGTGAATGGATTTACGCTAAAATACCAGATCTGTGTTGTTGAGCATGTGCTACTAGTATTATGGCTTCCTCATGCAGGAACTCGACTTGCATTCCCCAACTGCCAGACAGCTTAGGGCCTAGGGCTTAGCGAGTGTATAGGATAGGGTTTGGGGTTGAATGAAGGGCTGTTGCTTCGGGGTTTACGTCAGCCTTTGTGAGGGCATTTGAGGGTTCATTGCTTGTGATGCTATCGTGTGTGCAGGGGTGGTGTACACGGCTGTTCAATGTTAGAGGGTTTCTTGCGCGCGAGGGCGGGGGTGCAGGCCGGGCACGCCAACTATGATGGAGCTGTGGGAAGGAATTTTGCCAGTTGGACGAATACCTTGCAGTGTTACTGTGAAGATTGCTTGGTTACGATCAGGCATCTATGAATCTTCAATAGGCCCCTTGTTGAGGACGTGTCTCAGGGCAGTGGAGTGAGTTGTTCTTCCCTCTGAAGCTCGTGTGCAAACAACAAGAAACCCAGAATCCTAAACGCTAAAGGCCGAGCCTTACACGACAAAACAAATCCCATGCAGTAAGGATGGAGCAGGACGAATGCAACGGACCTTGCGCGAAAGTATCCTGACGTGGCTCGGCTGATGCTCAGGGACAAAATATGGTTTCGGCAGGCGATACAAGCGGTTTTGGGGCGAGGGGCTTCGTGCTGACCTTGTTCACAGTCATGCACGAAAAAGTCCTTAGCGCACCTTGGACTCAGTGCAAATGCAAAGTGGTGTGTGATACAGATGGTGCAAGTTTTGCAGCCTTTGCAACCATCCAGACCAAGACACCTCAAAAGCATCCAAAAAGGAGCCCCCAGATAACTTCACCCTTTCCCCAATGTAACCATACAGGATCCTTTTTTGCATCTCCATTTTTTGGATCCCGGCCCGCAAAGGCTTAATCTTGAACGCTAGGCCTAGAAAGATCCCCAATTAAGGGCTAGAGGGCGCATGGTTACTACCAACATTCTGTGGGGTTTCCCGGAAGTTTGGAATACTTTGTGGGGGCGGGGAGGAGCCTCCATAGCAAGGACGTTTTCCTATTGAGGTCTACTGGGACCCCGAACAACCAAATCTCAGGACCATGAGAACGGCTTCGATGGTCGAGCGCTGGATTATCTTTGCCAAGGACAGCATTTAGAATGAGTGAATGTGCAAGTAACCCCAACTAGACGCCTAAACCCAGTAAACCCGAGCCCCAGTTAGACACCTGAAGACGTACCCTTTAACCCTCAGAACTCAAAAATGTTCAAAAGTGAGCATCATCACAATGATCCTGCACCTCCGCCTTCCTAAATCCTAAACAAGAACTCCCCCTATCTCAGCGTTCCTCAACTCGAATCCCCGCCTAGCCCCTACATTCGCCAAACCCCCAAGACAACTTCATGCATGTATCCCAAATGTAACCCCTGAAAACTTCAAAGGTCCAACTCAGAACTCCACACGGCTAAACCCCAGGCCTATACACCTTAGACTTCTTAAAGACACGAATCCTGAACAGTCGACCAAACCCACAAGCCCTGAATTGCAAAACTCCCACGAACCCAACTCCTTCGCCAAAAAACTACGTCCTATAAGCCCTCGAATCCAACATTGGTGCATTCTCTATACAAGTACTAAAAGCCACGCCAAAACAAGGCCCCTAACGCCCAAACTCTATAATTAGTGCCCAACTCTGACTCCTAGCCCCAGAACCCCAAGATCTAAATCCTTGTGGGAGCTTCCAGAACTGGAGGCCACTTTATGAGAACAAAACACAGGATCCCAAATGTATCCTTGCATAAGAACTCCCACGCTAAACCCTAAATACTCATATTGTGGTAACTTAATAGTTGCTTAACAGCAACCCATTGGGTCCTGCCCCCACTCATGAACAGTTGGATAATATTTATAAGATATGTATATATAGCCCTTGATATGACCTGTAGTATAGACTGTTAATGGGTGGGGGCAGGACCCAACCCATACCTTAAACCTTAAGCCCTTAAACCCTAAACCCCTAACCCGTAAGCCCCTAAACCCTAAACCTTAAACCCCTAGACCCTATAAACCCTAAACCCCTAAACCCTAAACCCCTGACCCCCAAGCCCCTAAACCCCTAAACTCTAAACCCTAAACCCTTAAACCCTAAACCCCTAAACTCTAAACCCTAAACCCCTAAACCCTAAGGTTTTGAAAGGTGTTGGCCTGAGCTCAAGCCCTCGAGTTTAGGGGC
>CAJNIZ010001029.1:11395-23559 GCA_905231905.1 Symbiodinium pilosum
AACCCCCAAACCCCTAAACCCCTAAGCCCCTAAACCCTAAACCCCTGACCCCTAAGCCCCTAAACCCTAAACCCCTAAACTCTAAACCCCCACACCCCTAAACCCTAAACCCCTAACCCCTAAGCCCCTAAACCCTAAACCCCTGACCCCTAAGCCCCTAAACCCTAAACCCCTAAACTCTAAACCCCCAAACCCCTAAACCCTAAACCCCTAACCCCTAAGCCCCTAAACCCTAGGACTCCTCCTCCGGCACGGCCTGCGGCCCTCCGCACGCCTGCGGAGGCGGACCGCCGCTACCGCGAGGCGCGGATATGGGGTTTAGGGGTTTAGGGTTTAGGGGCTTAGGGTTTTAGGGGCTTAGGGGCTTAGGGGTCTAGGGGTTTAGGGTCCAGGGTTTAGAGGTTTAGGGTTAGGGTTTAAGTTACTCTTTTTTGGGGGTATAGAGTAGATGCTAGGGTTTAGGGGAGAAGAAAATTCAGGAGGGGAGGGCTACGTCAGTAGTCTTTAGGGTTTAGGAATTAGGGTTAGGGGCTTATCCAAGTATATAAACAATACCTACATTGGGCCCTAAAGTCCACAAAAATGACCTGCATTGGCCGAGTTGCATTCTTAGAGTCAGGGTTTAGGAGCTAGGGATAAGGGCTTCTGGATTTTTTGGAGAGTCATCATGGAGAATCAAATGTAAAAGGACACGGAACATGACAGGGAAACTGTGGCTATATGTGGGTTTGTCGGATGCAGGGTAGTGGTTGTAATGGGCTGGCCCCAACATGTTAAGATGCCCTCCTTCTTTTGGCTAGTGTCGTTGCATGATTGCTTCCACTACGTAAACACACTACTCATGTGTGGTACATCTTTACTGTTGAATTCTTTTCGAGGTGCCCCTAGTTGCTAGGGACGCCAAGTCAGTCTTACTTCCCTTACACTGCCTGGCATGCTCCGCAAGTTAGTCCCCAACTTACACCCCACATGAGCTACAAGAGTCCTCATATATCGCACTTGAGGGTCCCTCCTCAAAGCACTCTAGATATCATGGGGTTTGACTGTGAATAAGGTTCCTTGGGGAGTTGTAAAGATTAAGCGTTGGGTGTTCTGTACGGTAAATGGGCATGCAGAAGGATTTCGGGTGAAGTTTGAGCCTCAACCCCTTGGGTTTAGGGCTCTGGGGTTTTGTCTTCATTGAGGTTCTCTTGGGACCGCGGGGGAGTATACATCTGGGGGTTCCCGATGATGGATTTTCGGTCGGTCCAAATCGAACATTGTTTTTTGGGGTATCAAGGTTCATGGTTTAGGTGTTGGGGGTTTAAGGTTTAGGATTTTGGGCTTAAGATGTTGGAGGTCTAGGGTTGGATTTAGGATCAGGGCTTTGGGATTGGATAAACCCCTAAACCCTAAACCCTAAACCGTCATGCACGTTGGTGCTGACTATGTCAGCATTTAGCCAGCCTTTCGCAGGTCTAGCCTTTTTCGGTTGCGCCATGGACATCAAACCCTCAACCCTGAACCCTAAAGCCTGAGTAGTAGTTTCCATTTTCTTTTCCATTCTCCCTATAGAACCCCAAATATGTACCCCCTATTTTACTATGGTAGTTTCCATTTTCTTCTCCATTATTCCTATATAAACTATATACCCCTATAGAGCCCCTACATCCCCCTATAACCCCTGAGAACGTGACACTACAGTGTTTGCTTTGCAGCAGTGATGCGATGTTCCTTTGTGATGGTAATCTTCAAGACACGTCTTTTGATGAGATGCTCTTGCTATGCTATTAATCCCCTCCCTCTAATTAATATTGAGCCCCCCCGTCCCAATATTAAGTACTCCATTATGTGGCATGTTATCATATATTGTGAGTACTTGAATTTAGGGGTTGGGGGGCTTAATGTTAGGGGGAGGGATTATGCTCTATGAGATTTCGGGCCTTGGGTTTTTGGAGGGGGCAGTTCCTCCGAGCATCCTGATGCTGCCTACCGGAGCAGGAACAGCGTTATCCTCATTCCTGTCCCTGTAGGCCCTGAGCCCAAAGCACTAAAGTCCTAAACTCCTAATGTTGAGCTAAACCCAAAACCCCTAAACTTTAAATCCCTAAACCCTAAAACCCTGAACTCTAAAATCCCTAAACCCTAAACCCCTAAACTCTAAATCCCTAAGCCCTAAACTTTCAACCCTAAGGCCATCCTTCAAGCCTTTGCCTCAATCCTTAATTGCCCCCCAACCATGGGCCTCTACCTCTTCCCTGGGTCCCAACCAAGGCCCCTTAATTGGGTTCAAGGGCATACAGTAGTTTAGGGTCTAGGGTTTAGGGTGTAGGGTTTAGGGTAGGTATAGCAGGACCCCCAGGACTTAGGGCCCACACTACAGTTCAGACCTTGGACTTAAACTTGAGACTCCCACCTTGTAGCCCGAACCCATAACCCCGCGAAGCCCTTTGCTACTAGGTACCCTAGTAGTACCCTTTTGCCCTTTTTATTTGGGGGTTTCCTTATTAAATCTAAATACTAGGAAAAAGGGTACCCTTATCATTAAGGGGTTACTGGGGAACCTATTCTATAGATATACAGCAAGGTTCCTCATAAGTCTTACTAATGACTTAGTTTATGTTATGTTCCTTAGCGGCAACCCAACATGGACCCTGAAACCTCAGGCGCCGAGCGACTTTGCTGCTGCGGCTGCTGGGCGATGAGTGCCACGGACACGCCCTGCGGCTACAGCGGCTGGGTTGGAGATGTCAAGGATCCTGAATGCTTACGGCCTGTATTTTGGCAGCTTGCGGACAGCCACCCTGCTTCAGGTGCCACATGCCGGCAACACCTGCCTGTAAACCCAGTTGCCTACAGTTTTATTTGCTTTAATTCTAGACTGTATTCAATCAGGGTTACAGGTAGACATGGTAATGTCTATTCATGAGGGGACCCCAATTTAAGTTGATTCCCAACTACTATAACCCTTGGTATTGGGGCCCCCAGTCAGGTACTCCTAATTTCGCGGTAACCCGTAAATCCTCAACCTTAAACCCTGAACAGTAGTTTCCGTTTTACTTTCCATTATCCCTATATAACCCCAATATGACCCCTTTAAAGGGTATCCCTAAGTTACCTGAGGCTGGACGAAACCTTCCATCTTATCTTGCCCCCGGAGTCCGGGGAATCTCCGAACCTGGGCCTTGAAGTTGCAAATCAATTACTATCTCCTGGTGCTTAGTAGGGATTGGGGGAATGGATGCCTATAGTAGTCCCAATATAATCCCCTATAATCATCCTTATAATCCATTCCCCCATTCCCTCCTAAGCACCAGGTAGTCATTACTATTGTTACGGTTGTTAAAATTCTCACTATTATTATCAGTACGGTTATGAGTGTTTCTATACTAGTATTACTTTTGACGCTAATTACTATTACGAGTATTACTATCATTGCCTTATCATTGCTAAGTTGATGGCTTCTGTTGGATTGGACTTGTTGTTGCGCGACCTGTGCAACTGAAAATGGCTCGCATCCTTGCAAGATTCTTAAACATACAACTGATCTCTACAGTAGTAAGTATCCAAGGGCTGCTATGTTTTTCCTTTGTTGTGGGGCGGGGTGTGTTATGCTGTTTTGGTAAGTGGTTATAATACCCTAAACCCTATACTACTGAGAAACGTCATCTGGCAGGACTACGAACCCGCAGAACATGAGGGTTCAGGGTGCAGGGTTGGGGTTGTCCTTCAATCCACCCTGCACGACCAACAAACCCTCAATCCCTTGACCTTTAACACTGACAAGCCCCAAACTCCCTGTCACCGAATCTGTCGGACCAACTCCTACCAATGCCCGGGTAGTGATATCCAGGTGCTATCCTACTGTCCCCCTAAGGATCCAAATAGCCCAATGTTGGTAATCTTTATAGATTGTAGGGCTCAATGTAGGTAATATTTGTATCCTTATCTCCCTTATATATCCCTACATAGCCCTACGTACCCCGAACTCTAAACCCAACAATCCTCATCCCTAAGCCCTAATTTCTAAACCCTAACCCGAAACCCGCCCGTGCCCAAAGCTAAGGACTATCGTGCGGCTCATGGCGGCAACTCCCTTCCACCGCTGCGCAGCCTACGGCGGCGCTGAGGTTTTGAGGAGTTTGGGCGACTTTGTTGCCTGGAGGCCTCCTGCGGGCCCAGAGGGTTTATGTAGGTGTATACTACCCAGAGGGTCCATGTACCCACTAGTTAAGTACTTGGGGTTAGGTTAATAGTAGTTATGGTACAGGTTTGGGGTAAGTATATGGTTATTGAGTACTTGGACCCTTAGGGCTATGTACTTTTGGCCAGAGGGGTTCCCATGTACCTACTTTGGGGTCCAAGATGTATAAATATTTACCTACATTGACCCTTTGGGGGGTGGGTTAGACGGCAGGGGCGGGGTTCGGGGTTTAGGGGTTAGGGTTTGTTGCGGGGCGAGTTTCAACGATGTTGGGGGGGAATTGGCTGGGACTTGGAGAGTGTAGGGCTTGCATTTTTGGTGTTAGTGTGCAGGGTTTGGGCTTGCAATTTCAGGGCTGGGTTCAGGCTGCCAGGGCCTAGTGATTACAGAAACAACTGTATACTGAAAAGCTGTCTGTCATTAAGTCCTAACCCCCAAACACTAAAACCCTAAACCTTTAGACCCTAAATCCTAAACCCCAAACCCTAAAACCCTAAACCTTTAGACCCTAAGCCCTAAATCCTAAACCTCAGACCCTAAACCCCAAACCCTAAACCCTAAAACTCTAAAACCCTGAACCCTAAATCCTAATCCTCAGAACCTAAACCCCAAACTCCAAACCCTAAACCCTCAAACCCCAAAACCCTAGACCCTATACCTGTAAGGCTGTGATTAAATCCTACGCTTCCATCCCGGCAGGCCTTGGCTGATTCTTCAGAACTGTGACGCCCCGGAGCAGGAGCCCGAGAAACACACCTTACTCTGATGAAGGTAGGGGTCCCCCTCATATACCCGATTATATGGGTGGTTGTCAAAATTATGGTCCCTTTTTGACTCCTTATTATAATACGGCGCCTAATATTTAGGGTACCCATGCAAAAAGGGACCATTGTGACCACTTACCCAGAGGTCCCTAATTGTTGTATCCCCATGTTCACCTTTCGGCTCAACGCTTGCTCGCGTCAACTGCGCTGTCACAGTCCTCTGCCTACCTGGACCCCAAAAGTATGTGAAATCATGGCCTTTAGGGCT
The DNA here is from genome assembly GCA_905231905.1 of Symbiodinium pilosum. Classification (NCBI taxonomy): domain Eukaryota; class Dinophyceae; order Suessiales; family Symbiodiniaceae; genus Symbiodinium; species Symbiodinium pilosum. Next base: position 16,611 of record CAJNIZ010001029.1, read on the forward strand.
GTTTTTTTATGAGTTTAGGGCTATTATTTTACATACTTTTGGGGTGTAGGTAGAGCAAACTTAGTTAGACCTTAAGTCAAAGACACCATTGAGGGGCTGGACAGGACGACGACTATGACTCGATGCCTGCAGAGCCCCTGTCTCGGTGCCAGGAGCCTTTTCTCAACTTGGAGAAATGGGGTTTAGGTTTTAGGGATTTATAGGATTGAGGGATAAGGGTGTAGGGAGTTGTTATATGGGGTCATTCAGGCGTATATTTGGGATATACGCAGGGTTCAAGGATGTAGCCCCTACTATGGAGAATCAAAATGGAACATCACCTGGAAAGTGAAAGCTGCCATATAGGTTTGAAGGGTTAGGAATACATACTGGAGAATCACATGGAAACAAAACAAGATGAAATAGAAACCATTGTCCCCTTAAATTACCGGGTCATATTCATATACAGGGCAGATAGATCATACCCTAAGCCCTAAGACCCTAAACCCTAACCCCTTCAAACATCAAATTAAAAATGACATGGACATTGGAAGCTGGCTTTCTAGAGGGGTTCAGAGGGATCATGAATTCGGGCTAATCAAGGTTGTACGGTTTAGGGGTTTAGCCTTTAGGGTTTGGTGTTTAGGGGTTTAGGGTTCTGAGGGCCTCACCCAACCTCACCCTGGCGGCTTGTAAAACAGAGATTGTGCCCCAGTTACTTTTCCTCATTTCAGGTATTGGATAGAGCCTGTTTCTATTACGCTAAACCATGGCTCTTAATCTTACCACCACTGCTGGGATACGTAGGGGGCTAGAAACGGTTTCCAAAAGCGATGTATTTCACCGCGATAATGGAGAATCAAATGCAAAAGCCATAATCTTGTAATCGATGAGGGCCAGAAGGTACTCACCGAGGGCGATGCGCATGCACAGGGTGCATGCGTATGAACACTTCTTGCGCAAGCGAGCGTAAATGCAAAAGCTGAAAAGAACAGACAATGAATGATGTGCGGAGTAGGACTGAATTCAGAATCTGAAGCCCTTCTAACTTGAAATGAAAAGGCCCCTGAAACCCTCCAACCACAAAATCCATGAAGCATTTTCCTCGGTAACCACATGAAACCCTAGATTTAGAGGCTGGAGACGCAGCGTTTTTGGGGCCCTAAACCCTTTTCAAGTACCAGTGGGTCTAAACAATCAGCAATATGGGTACATTGCGGTCCTAGCTTCCTGGTACACTTATGGTATAGGATGCCTCAAACAGACCTCAAAATCATGTTTTTCCAGAATCCAGGCCCCTACAGGACCTGGGTTGCTGTTCAGGAACTTAAATTAAGTTACTATACTGGGTATATTAGTAAATAATGAGGTTTCCCCAATATAGTAACTTAAACTAAGTTCTTTAACAGCAACCCTACACCCAAAACCCTAAACCGTAATCAAAATCCGATTTTTCAGAATCCAGGCTCCTACATTACGTCAAGTCCTTGGCACAGAATCTGAACCTGAGGAGCGCTGTATCCGGGATGGCTACGGTGGCTTCGTGGTCCGCGGCTCCCAGGAGAGATCCTGAAGCCATCATCTGGTTGATAGGGACATGTAAGGATATATGGAGATATATATATATATAGGGATACCCAGATCCCCAGAAGGATCTAAGAATTGGATCCCCTAGAACCATAGGGGGAATCCTATAAGGGTCATATAGGGGTTATAATGGGTCTATGTAGCGGATCTAACTTTGAGATCCTCCCAGGGGTCATGGGGGTTGTTCTAAAGGCCCTTGTAAAGAAGGGACCATTGGGAATACACTTCCTTAACAGGGGAGCCTAGCCAAACAGGGAACCTGCATTATGGCCATTTTGGGGACAGGTATTTTAAGCAACTACCATATAGGGATATACATATCATTATGGAGAATAAAGTGGACAAAGCCAACACAAACTGCCATGATGCAGGGGGGTTATCTTGTATGAAGCCCTAAACCCATATCGGGGGGTTTTATTAAGATCGCTTGTCATTCCGTAAACGCACAGTCCAAAGCCCTGATCCCTAAACTGAAGATCTTCAGCCTGAGCCCTACGCAACGAACCCTCAAGGCTTAACTAAAACTATTTTGGGTTTAGGCTTCAGGGTTCAGAATTGAGGGTTACAACCCTAAAACGGGTTTAGGGTTACCCCTAAACCCAAGTTCCAAAACCCTAAACCCTGTACAATTGTAACTTGCAGGCCTACTTCCGTCGGCGTCCGCCCAGCGGCCTGCTGCACAGCTGTGTCTTGGGCGCCATGTGCACGGTTGGTTTAGGGTTTAGGGTTTAGGGTTTAGGGTTTAGCTGGGTTGCCGAACTTATTCCTGCCCCTAAAACACTGGGAAAATGTGATTGAATCAGAGAATAATGGGAGGACCGTTTGACGCTCCAATCTCTGCTATTAATGAAATCCTCCATGCCCCTGAAATTATTATAGTATTAAATGCTATCATAGCAAGTCAGACCCTCCAGCCCCCCTTACATTAAACTAGCACATATACATGTACAATTGACAAAGTCCTCAACCCGCCTTTCCTTAAATAGACATGAATTGAATAGTATTTTATTTGGGAATATTATGATACCCAATATAGAGTAAGACTCTATCTTCCATTTGGGGTACGTATAGTATTCTATATAAGGAATATAATCTTACTAGGTTCAACCACCAAAAAAACACTACTCAATTGTCCTTAAACCCTGAACCCTAAACCCTAAATCCTAAACCCTGAACCCTAAACCCTAAGATTGTGTCATGACCAAGGCCTCGCTAGGCCGGGAGATGTCTTGCACCTTGCGCCCGGCCCATCCTGCCAGGCGACACATTCAGTTTAGGGTCTTAGGGTTTTAGCGTTAAGGGTTTTAGGCTTTAGGACCTTCAGGATTAAGGGTTTTAGGGTTTAGGATTTAGGGTTTTAGGATTTAAGGTCAAGGCTTCGGATTTTGTTTGCCATGGAGCCTTCAGGTGTAAGGTGGTCATGTACCTTGTTTGAAGAGACGCCCCTTTAAAGTGGTTGTGAGGATGTACAGGCGCCCGGGCCTACAAATTCAGAACAATGCACAAGCATATGGAAATGAAAGCCAAAACCCCATCTACAAACTGGGTCATACAGGGCTTTTCATAGGGATTGTAACGTGGGGCAAGGTTCTCTGGGGCATATCATTGTACCATAGTTTTTCTACATCGCGCTACGCTTGAAGGCTTAGGCATCTCCCAAAATGGGACCTACAGAAAGGGATACTTTGAGGCTGTTCGTGGGAGAGGGCATCACCAAACCACATTGCCCAGGCATCCAGGTTCCAGCAACTATTGACGATTTGTATGTATTGCCCATGTTTGGACCCAAGCAGGGCCTATTGTGGGGACGTGAACCTGCACGCAGCACGCACCTCTTTCCCTTACACCCCAAGAACCCAAAGATGTGCCTCCAAGCCAGAGTCCTTGGACTTTCAAACGCCCTGAAACCAAGAAGCGAATGCTCGGACTTTTGTTTTTTTTAGGATTGAAGGTCTGCCTGCAGGAACCAATACAATGCCTATGTAATAATTAAAAAGGGCGTTGTACCTAACATTCTGGTATTTTCTCTTCTCATATGTTATAGGACTGCTGTAGGCAGCGTTTGGGGCATGGAGGAGTGATTTCTCTAACCGCAGTATCTCTGATCTTCGGGGGTTGAAGATCAGGATGTCCTGGGGGCCCTCGTGATATGTGGAGGATACCCAGGGATTGTTTCAGACCTTTAGTCGAACCAGGAGTTCAAGAAGAAAAAGCCGTACCCGATTACCAAACCTAAAGCTTTTTTTTACTTGAGCCTGTATGAAGGTGCTCCTTCTGTGCTTGCATTTCACCTGCACTGCCATAGAGCGAAGCGCCTGAGTAATTACCATATGACCCTTGCAACCCCAATTCCAAACCCGCCTGAAGACCAAGACCTGTGTGTCCTAAACCCATAAACCCTAAGCCCCTAAACCCTAAACAATAACCCCCCCCACTACCAGATGCCACCACGGTCTCTGGCAGCTCTGCTGCTGGGCCAGGCAGACGACCAACGCACGGCTGCCCAACTGAAGCTGATTGCTTGTTCATAGGTGGTTCTTAGCCGGGTTGCTGATAGGAAGTTAACATAAGTTATTTTAATAGGTACATATGGTGAACAACAGGGTTTGCCCAATATAGGAACTTAAGGTAAGTTCCTTAACGGCGAGCCGGCTTCGAGATAACGATTGCGAAGCACAGGCTTTCGGTTTTGTGGCATGAAATGGGCATGTAATGCTTGGAGGGTCATGGGGACTCAGTAAGTAGGTTAATAATGGGATATTATGGCTTATAGGGGTTATTAAGCTAGTTAGTCCCCGACCGTCCAAGTATGGAGTATAGGGGTAGTATCTTGGAGTATAAGGAGCTGTTGGGGTAGTATCTTGAAATCCACTACAGGCTGCAAGGGTCGATGCCCTAAAAACCTGAATCCCCAGATCCCAAACTCTGAAATCTGAACTCGGGTCATGCAGTAGCAGAGCTGGGGGGTGGCCTGGCCACACCCTGCAGTGCCGGGGCAGTTTTTCTAGTTTAGCTTCCTCTTGACAGTAGCAGTTCAGCACAAGAATCACCAGGACTGTAAAGTCCTGTGAAGCATTGATACCCGCAAAAGGGAGGTGTTTTTGTTGAAATGGTCCACCCAAAGCTTTGATTGAGAAGCCATCAATCCTAAGCTGTGTCCCTGTGGCTCCTTCCCGGGTTTAGTAATTAGGTTAGATATAATGATTCTTCATCCAAAGGCCATGGATGTTGCTCTTGAGAGCGGCGACGTGCGGGCGGTAGTTGAGCTTGGCAAGCCGCTGGATTGCTCTACACGATCCAGAGTCAGAGAGTTAGGGTTTTCTTGGACGTTCAGGGTAATTGTAACCCAGTTAGAATTGGTACTTTCAATCCAGTTGTAATCATATGACGGGACTTGAGGGTGTTAGGGGTACAGCCATATAACCCCAATATAACCCTAATATTACCCCAATGGCTACCTCAGCAGCAAGGGTTTCGGATTTAGGCTTTGGCGTTCAGGATGCCAGGGATAAGGGATGCACTGAAGTAAGTAGCTTGCTTGACATCTCATGTCTGTACAACCCAGAGGCCCTAAACCCTAAACCCTAGCAATGCGTTGTAGCAAGACATGTACAGCGCTAAGGGTCCAAGGACCCAAATAAAAGGGCTTTAGGGCCCAAATACAATAATGTTCATGGTTTTGGGGCCCTGAAGCCCTATTATTTGGGTCCTTGGACACTTAGGGCAGGGGCTTTTGCTTGGTCTCGTTATAGATGTCGCTGTGGTGGACTTGATGTAGTGCACTTCATCGGCTGGACTGATGCGCAATGTACAAAAGCATGCAAGGAAACCTGGGAGGGAGTATGCTGCTTGCAACAATTCCGGATTTTCTCACAGTTTTGTTGAGGGTCTTCCTGGTAAAGGTCCTCAACCTTTAGCCTCCAAACCTACAGCTCCAACACCCACCCCCAAAAAAATGAATAAAGTCTTGCGCCCCAAACCCTGAACCCTTGGTGGCTAAACCGCTGACCCTTGACCCAGCCACTAGCATATAGCCCCCAGCCTATGACAGTCATCAGAGGCCTTGTTAAGGGTAATGCTGCTCCAATTGGATGTTCGGGGGCTAACTCCTAAACCTTAGACCCTAAATTTGCGGGACCCTATCCCGTGGGAGCAAAATCCCCCCTACCATCCTACCTAGACCTTTATTCTTACCTTTCCAGGTGTGGGAGTACCAAAGTCTCGGCTAGTACCTGAAATAGGAAGAGCATAGAACCCCTCAAGCCTACGTAAACCTGAGCCCTAAACAAGCCTTAAACCCTCAACATATCTGAGCCCTAAAGCAAGAAACCCTAAAACCCTAACATACGGAACCCCAGGCCCTAAACTCTGAACCTCCCAAATTCCTGAACTCTCTAAACCCCAAGCGCCCAAAAACCCTGTACCTTCTGAGCCCTAAACTCTGCAAAGTAGGCCCGTAGCTCGACACCCCGCCCGAACCCTTAGCCCTACATAAAACCTCAAGCCCTCAAAAAAACATCTGGCCCCCAAGAGACCTGAACCCTCAAACCCCCTGAGTCTAAGGTTGAAACCATGGGCCCCTGGTATGGGCCCTTAACCCTGGGAGCCTTATATACCTACTAAACGGGTGGTTGTCAAAATTATGGTCCCTTTTTGGATCCCTATAATAATACGGCCCCTAATATTTAGGGTACCCAAAAGGGGACCATAATTGTGACAACCACCCATATAACATCTATGTACTCTTTAAGGGTGCCAAGGCATGAGGTCCCTTATAAGGGGCCCATACGTCTAACCTTAGACTGAGTGGGTCCTGGTAATTACCGAGGTTAGGCTGCCGGGCCAATGAGCACGGCAATGCAGGAACCATGGTGGCCTGGCTTAGGGATTCAGAGTTTAGGGATTTAGCGGTTTAGGTTTTTTTAGGGTTTAGGATTTGGGATTTAGGGATTTGGGATTTAGGGCTTAGGGTCTAGGATTTGTTTTTCCCCACTTCTAGGCCATGCTTAATCCCTAGCTTGTGACTTGCAGCCAGATCAGTCCACTCAATTCCCCACGTTTTCTAACAACATATCATCCGAGCAGAGACAAGTTGAACTGTCGTGGCCTTGGTGGGGTGGATTCTAGTACTGGCTTTGGAGACATACTTGCATTTGGCTTTGGTGTACTCTACAGGACCCCACAGGCCTTTAATATTGACAATAGGGATGCCTCCCAGATCCCTTTATACACCGATAATGCCCCTTAGGTATCTTCCTAAACCCTTTTCCAGAAGCTGATAATATCCTTTGGGTATATGCCCGAACCCCCCGGAACCCCCAACCCTAAACCCTCAACCCTAAACCCTGAACCCTCAACCCTCACCCCTCACCCCTAAACCCTA
>CAJNIZ010001030.1:0-30180 GCA_905231905.1 Symbiodinium pilosum
CTTTTTCCTTTTTTGTTCTCGGCCTCGATCTTCTCTCCTTTGCTTTGCCGAGTATTATGTCCACCATGTCTGGGCTTGACTCTTCCTCTCCCGAGCTCGGTGGCGCTTCTTCTCTCAGGTTCTTTGTATTTCCCACCTTGAGTGGTGGTTCCCTATCTCTGGTCGTAGGCGAAGTCATCCTCACTGCTGCACTTGATATCGGGGTTTCTTGGTCTTCGACTTTTTCCTTTCGCTTCTTCGTTCCATCTTGTCCACATTGTGCTGGGATCTCAACATCATCTTTGATCCCCAATTTCTCCATCAGTTTTCTTCGGCCACCTTCTCCTCCTCGAGCTGCGTGTTCCATCTCCATCTTTGTGGCTCCTCGAGTATATTTCCGGCACCCTTCCATATATGTATGCGGTTTTTTGACTCTTCCTCCAGAATCACAGTACCTGCAAACTTCCCTCTCCTTGCGGCTTGCATCTCTGTAGTTCCCAGCTGACGAAAAAGGATCTCCGGTTCCCTCACTTCGAGGTGTGTCGCGGCGGGCCATGGCTCCCCTAACTCTATCCCTTGTTGCCTCTTGCCTTACCCACAGTTCCTTGGACAAGATGAAATACCCAGAACAGCGACTGCTCAGCTCGACTCCGAAGGAAAAACTCCCTGAACTGAGAAGCTTCTAGCTAGGTTTCTCCCTGGTTCGCAGTTCCCGCAGTCGGAGGGGCTTATTTTTTCCAGTACTAATCCACTCAGCTTTGGGTTACCAGTCAACGCGAGTGATCAATAGTGCACCACTTTCTCCGTGCGGGGGGCGGCCTGCTTACCTGGGCTTGTCTTAAAATGGCCGCGGGTATGTGGCCTCAAGCCCCCCCCCCTCAGGCGCAAGTCCACCCCTCGCGAAGGCAGGGAAGCCCCCCACCTCCGAAAGGGGCCTTGGCCGAGGGCGCAGAGGGTTTGCGCGGCGGAGACTTGAGCCAAAATGGCTACGGTTGAACGTGTCGATCTTTTCCATAATGTTCAGCTGTGCATCCGCCTTGGCGTCTCCGGTGCCTTTTCCTGTGGCCACTCCTCTTCCAGCACTGGTTGTCCCCACTCTTGCAGTTGACTTCTTACGCATTGCACTGTCGCTCCATCACCCAGTTGTTCATCCAGGCTTTGTATCTCTTTCGCTAGGCAGCGGATGTCTCCCTCTTCGTCGGGTTGCTCTCTTTCCCAGGCTTGCCTCTGATCTTTGTCTTGTTGCATCCAGATTGCAAGGTATGCGGTCTGCTCCAATCTGAGCTGCACTTCCTCACCTGTGAGGCGCCTCCTCTTTGGCTCCGCTGGCCTAGTATTCTTGTGCCAGGTCATTGATGTCGTTGGCTGTTCCGTCTAACTCTCTCTCTCTCTCTCTTCTTCTTCTTCGGACAGCTCGCTCTTTCCCTCTTTATCTCTCTCTCGCTCTCTCACTCTACTGTGCCATCCAGAGGGTCCAACAAGCCAGGGCACATGAGCGTGAAACAAAAGGGCATGCCATCAGCAACTCATCATACTTCAGTATTCACGAGCTGCCTCACCCTAGCACAACACAAGTCTGGACGGAATGAAACCTCGCCTACTACCCCTGCATCTCTCCATCTACCATCGTGAGCGCTCTCGAACATATAGTCCCCCTTAATTAGATAGAATATGGCTTCGGGTATATTGTAATAAGATCCCTCTATACCCCATGTTCTATCTACTTAAGAGGGACTATAACCCCTAAACTCTAAACCCTATATTCTATCTACTGACGGGGGACTATACAACAGCGATTCATGACATACGAACGTGCGCCACTGCAGCTTACCAGCTATGAAGTGCAGCATGTCACAAAATCTACAAGTTTAAATTTGGATGCTGTAGGGGTTTTGCACATATATATATATATGTATGTATGTGTGTGTAGACTATATAGATATATAGATATATACATATATAGATGTATAAGTATATCTCATTGTGCGGCCTACTTGAGGTATCCTATACCATGGTTATACAAGGTAATTTCCCTAAATAGGGGGACCCCAGTATAGACCCCAAAATACTATAATCCTTATTATGGGGACCCCCAAAAAGGTACCCCTAATTTTGGGAAACCCCCACAAGGACTATAGGACAGCAATGTTGGTAATTCACATGATCGTGGCAACTTTTCCTTCAGCTCCAAGCCTATTAGAGCGACCTAATGTGGGGGGTTGGGGTTGGGTTTAGGGTTTAGGGTTTAGAGTTTAGGTTTTAGGGTTTGGGTTTGGGACCTAATGTCGGGGGTTGGGGTTATTGCGCTCAATGGCCTAGCGCGGACTGGAGCAGCTTGCCACTCAGTTGGTTCATTCACAGTAAGGCCCAGTCACTACACTGATCCAAACGCAAATCTGCTCCTGTTACCCTAGACAGTCTACAGACCTTGATCCAAAACCTATGACGCTAGCCTAAGTCGCCTGGTGCGTAGTAGGGATCCATTCCTTCATTCCCTGCAAAGTGCCAGTATTAGCTAGTGCTTGCTGCGGGCAGTCTCATACAGAGCATGTACTAAGCCATGTACACCAGTATGTGTTCTTGACACATTAGAGGGATACTTTGCGCTGAAGCCATAAACACTAAACCCTAGTGCTGATGTGAAAGGTGCAGGGCTTCAGGTTCAATGATGCTCCACGCCCAGTCATGACAACCCTGCAGGCGCACAACACTACAAGTCGCAATAGTGCCCATACCGTAGATAGGGGTTTCCAAAGGATGTGGGTTTTTTCTCGGAGCTTTTCTCACAAGCACGATCCCTAAGAAATGCTTTCCAGCACAGTCCCTGGACAGGCAAGACCACATTACAGCCCTACCTCAAGACAAACACAGAACAAAAGCAAGGCTCTCAAGAAAACAGATCGTCTCGTCCGACCCCCTCATATCGCGCTGACCCTGTACACTCCCGCTACCACGATATCTGGAGACAGCAGCACCAGCACCTTCTTCACCGTCAATCTCCCCACTCGCTCCTTTAGCCGCGCCCTTACCCTCATGCGCCTCCCTCATCCGACATCCAAATTGCTGGTCTCCCGTCTCAGTGCCCCTGTTTCCTGCGACAATCTCAATCCTAGGTTTGACTCTGGCACTTGACGACCCGGAACTTCGCTCCTCCTCCGCTTCGCAGGTTGTTATCAATGACAATGGCATGCTCTCCTTTCTAAAGCGAGTCGCGGATAGCTCCTACCACTTCAGGATGTGCATTCCCTTCACCTTGTGGATGCCTATGTGAACGATCAGAATCGTGCCCTGCACGCCCTTCCACAGCCGTCATCTGCTCATTCTCTGCCGCCACCGCGGCCTCTACCATGACACTGTGCTCGAGCACTTCTCTCGCCAATCTGGGTTTAGGGCTTTGCGTGTAAGGCTTAGGGCTTAGTACCGAGTATTTGCGGGTCTCCAAGATTAGCGGCCACTTTGCGGAGTCCCCATTCCGAGGACTAGTATACCCTCAAGTCACCATGTAGAACTGCTTGAAAGCCTGCACCTTTGCACCCAGACATGTTTTTTCTTTTTTCCGCTCGCGAAGATCTGAAAGACAGTCGCCACACTGCAGTTGCCAAGTACATGAGCGACACAGGTTTAATCACACTGTGTTCTGTGGGCTTCTCAGGTCTGTATCCTGACAGGCCCTATGCTTGAAGACATGACGATGGCCAATCTCTGGCCCTCTTCTTTTCCGGGAGTGGAGAGCTCAACATCGAGAGCCCAGAGGAGGAACAAACAAGTACTTAGTCACCCCAAACAAGCTGAAAGCACCCATTGAACATATCTAATCCTCGTATAATTAGAAAAGCTCCTACTATTATAGCCGCATGTATTTATGTGTGAGTATATACATATGAACGTATGTATTGTGGGAATGTGTTGCTTTGGAGTGGTGGAGAGGCTGATTATGAGTAAGGTGTGGGGGACTAGCCCTTCTTAACTCCACCAAGGGGTCCCTCACATTTTTCTTGGCTGATGTTGAATCTTTTTCTGGCTCCTCTGGGTCAACGCGTAAAGTGGTGATTCGGCGCTGCTACCGGAGAGGCAACCCTGCTGCGAGACCAAACACACGTGAAGTGTTACCAGCCTACTATTGAGGAACTCAAGCGCTGCCGCTGAATGGTTTAATATAAACTCATACTATGAGCTATAGTCTACACTCCTAGTCTCCGCCTTAATAACCCCTATCATAGTCCGTTGAAAGAATTTAGATTACAGTACATACGGTGACTTGATTTAAGCTCCTTAACAGCAGCCCAGTTTACCTCTTCGAGGTCTGCGGTCTTCTATCAGATTGGAGTCTTCTCGCAAAAATGATCCCAGTAGCTTTTCCACGGACCTCAGAACCCTCTTTTAACCCTAAACCCTAAACCCCTGACGAGGAATCTCACCCTAAAACAACTCTAGGACTTCTCATGTCTGTTGCCCTCATGTCCCACAAACGAAATGTACCTCTAAGAACCCGCAAACCGAACAGTACTTTGAGAGCTGCCCATGTAACCAGCGCACATCAATTCCACCCCGCAACATGACGTCCCAAAGGACCTTACCGGGCCTAAGTAAGGTTCCATGTTTCCTGCGGAGGGTTACGGGCACATTGCCACAAAGCTTCATGCTATCAGCCCTAAAACCTAAACCCTACACCCCTAATCTCCAGACTCCCATCCCCACACCCTAACCCCCAACGGCCTCAACCCTTCAATCCCTAAACCTTAACCCTAAACCCTAAACCCTAAATAGTAGTTTCCATTTTTTCCATTATCCCAATATGACCCCATAACATTTCAATAGACCCCAATCCCTACAGCTTAACTCTGGAGCCTGGAATGACCTCTGCGGCTACCTGCGCCTCACCTCAGACCCCTTGTTGAGTAGGTGGGTCGGCTCGTTGCGGCGAAGACGCGTACAAACATCAGATTGGTTGAGAGTCCAGGGTTGAGGGTTTAGGGTCTAGGGAGTCTAGGGTTGACGTTTTAGGATTCAGGGTATAGAGTTAATTGTTTGGGTCTTAGGTCTTAGGATTCTGGAAATAGCGACACCCTGGCTCCAAAAAGAACTTCTCGGGATCTTATAGTGTGGGTCCTTGAGGAACAAGGGTTACCATGCGATGCTGGAGCAGGACATGCGCAAGTGGCGAAAGAGTGGCAACCCTGATGATGATGGACACATGCTTATCCGCAAGATTGTGGGGTTTAGGGCTTAGGGTTTAGGGCTATACAGCCTCAACCCTAAACTTATATGATTGACGTCGAGAACGGGAGCTAGTGAGGCGCGATGCCGAGCCTTTGACCCACCTGGAAGGTGGCCCTGGCATGGGGGGGCCTGAACAATTGCCAATGCAATGAAGTCTGCGTAATGTACCCTGTATCGTACTTATACAAGAAATCTAGAACCATAACATTGGCAACTATCCCCTCTGAGACCTCTAGATAAGCCCAGTTTCGATTTGATGCTCAAGTTTCTCGTCATTATGGCGAAGTAGCGAAGCCCCTCAACCCTACACGCTAACCTCTCAATAATAGTTTCCATGTCATCTTCCATCTCATTTTACATCTGATTTCGCACTAGAAGCTTTAATTAATAAGTTTCTGGTATTTCAGTCAATAGGGGACCCCAATATAGACCCCAAACCCTAAACCCTAAACCCTAGCCTTACTATGCGGACCCCCCAAAGAGTACCAATGGTCCACTCACTCCTTCTTCTTCTTGCTGGCCCGGTAGACCCCGACAACCAAAGCGTGGTCGCGATGGTATGGCTCCTCGGTTGCAGGACAACCAATTAGTTTAGTCTTTGGGATGTAGGATTTGAGGTTTAGGGTTTAGGATGCAGGGTGTGGGGCGGGGGTTTAAATTTAGGGTGCAGGCTATGCCTAGCCCAGGTAGACACATTAAAGGGACTAGTGTTATCTAGAATAAGAATATGGGTTCTAACCTGGTCATAAATTGCACGTTGCCCTTCAAGTGCCTACAGTAGCGACTGAGTCCGCTGGCACAAACAAAAGATTAGGTGTTCAATTGTGGTAGGACTATATACACAAAAAAAAGCTAAAAGGTTGGATACCCAGCTAGCAAGCCTGCTTCACAGCGAGGAACAGCAATGGGACCATCACTCCACCCACTATTGGGGGGGGGGGTTGAATGATTATCAATATTACACTGAGGTCGATTCGAGGTGCCCTATACCCGATTCGTCCCAGGAATTTAGGACCATAATCTTTACAATTAACTAGGCTCCTACCTTACACACCCTAATTAACCCCTACGTAATCCCAGTTTCCATGACATTTTCCTTGTACGTTTCCATTCGATTCTCCACTATTGGAGATGATACCCCCAAACCCTAAACCCCGAACGGTATGTCGGCCATTACATTAGCTTACCTTCACATACTTCATAACCCAAAGCTTTGGCCAAAAATCGTCGCCCTGGTGCATAGTAGGTAGCGGAAAGAAAATGGAAACTCTGCGGTATTTCAGGTTTAGGAGTGGGAGAAATGGGTTGTAGAGACTCCTTTAGGTATTATAGTCCCCCTCAGTAGATAGAATATGGCTTTGGGTAAATTATCATAAGGTCCCCATATATCCCATATTCTATCTATATGTAGGAACATGTAGGAACTACGATAGGCTTCCCTCCATTTAAACCCCTTATTCTCGCAACCCTCCAACCCCAACGTGCCCCCCCAAACCCTAAACCCTAAACAAAACATTAACCCGAAATTGGCCTCCTAGTCTTCAATCAACCGCATGCTGGATCAGCCTCAAGCAGTCCCCACCGACTACAATTGTTACTGATGGTATAATAGGAACACATAGGGATCTGGTCCAGAACCTCATGCTAATCAATCATTCTTAGTATTACAATATTGCATTGATTGCTATTTTTGGTTCTTAGTACAGGTATTAGCATCATTAGTATTCCTACCCTCTATGACCATTAGTTGTCCTGTCCCTTACGGTCACAATCAGCGGGTGGAAGATGTCCTGATTAGATGAGCTATAGTCTTAACTCCTCATATCTCCCTCAACAACCCCCATAATACTCCCCGATATATTCCCCTTTGCAACCCCCTTTTGCAACAGGCTTCTGAATCCCCCTAAACCCCTAAACCCTAAGCCCTAGACCCTACATGAAAGACTCATATAAAGCCCTATGTATACTCCTTTACGGATTTTAGACTGTAGATTAGAGGAGCCTACCTTGCTTTTCGCAAGGTTTAAGATTTAAGGTTTAAGGATTAAGGTTTAGGGATGCCTAACCACAAAACAGTTCACGCGGGGCTCTTGAACGAAGGAAGCGTCAAGTCTGGACCTCTGTGGTTGTTTAACAACGCCCATGCATTCGGATCCCAGGACGCCTGGCAAAATCTGCTCAAGCTATTGCCAACTTTGACAGAGTAGATATCTAAGGGGAGAACGGGAACAGTATACAAAACCACAAGCGATGCTAATTCTCCCTTGAACCCTATGACCTAAACCCTTGGGAACCCTCACCGGTACCAAGGGACAAGGGTAAGCTGCTCTTTCGGCTTCACACCATCCTTGCCTGAAGCGCTTCAGATGCTGCTTATTATTATTGTTGTTGGTACTATTATTATTACTACTATTACTATTGCTACTATTTAGGGTGTAGGGTTTCGTGTTTAAAGTGAGTTGCTGTTTGGAACATACCTTCAAGCTTACATGTCTGTTTCAAAACGGGCCCAAATCTAGCATCGACATCGTACATGAGGTGCTTGGCGCTGACTCCCTAAACCGAAACGAGAAGGGAAGGTTTCGGGCTTCGGGCGGGTACTTGCCAAACTTGGCCCCGGAACCTGTCACCAAGGAGCAAGGATAAGCATGCCCCAACTAAAGGCTTGAGGCTTTTTCGGAGCACTCCTGGGGTCTGAATATTTAGGAGGCTGGTAGTGCTCCACTACATAACATACTCCTCAAAGGGGCTGGCAACTGTGGAATGTAAGGTAGAAAGGCGAATGTCATACATAAAAACAACTATAGCTGCTTGTAGGTTCTAACCAGGTTCTGACTTACGTCTTGTCCTACCCAGTGGAATGTGGGTTTGGCCAGCTGGCTCTAGGAATTCCTCTGACCACAAGCGCTGAACTTTCGAAGCATGGCTTGGGGATTAAACCCTGGAGCAGCCCAGACAGCCAGAGTTCAGGGCTGTAGAGATCTAGACGGGGGTTTAGGGTTTAGGGTTCCGGGCTTAGTGTTAGGGTTGCAACTATATTTTGCCAACGTTCCTTGCGTGCCCGGAAACCCAATACCCCTATCTAAATATTATATAACCCCAATATACTATCGTAGTTCCCATTTTATTTTCCAGCATCTAAGGTAGGGTTAAAGTACCCACTGGTGAACCGCTGCACTCCCCGAATGGGGAGCTATGACTGTTTGGGGCTTTGGGTTTAGGGCTTAGGGTTTAGGGTTTACGGTTTAGTTAGGGTTTAGAGTTTATTGTTGAGATTCAGGTCAAAACTCTGATAATGATGGCTTTAACCTCAAGACTCTCAAAAGAGCGGCTCTCAAAATCAAGCGGTCGCAGGGGGTTATACAGGCATTATGGCGTAGCCCAAATCCCATGTCCAAAAATTCTAGCTAGATCCTGTTTGTGCAGAACCTACTGGGTACCTTCCATGTGGCCTCTTGCAAGTGCTTGCTGTATCTTTTTGTCCGAGCATGCTGCAAATCCGTGCATTTCCATCTTAACATATACTGTAACTGTGGAAATTTCAAGCGGTCTCTAAAGCCACATGCCCAAAGTTGCCTTTTGCTGGCGCCCCAACTTCTACTCAGTGAAGTTGATTCTAACTGGTGTTTCATATTCCTTGCTGACAACCTGACTTTTCCACACTGACCCCTTCAAATCCTAAATCCGAAACCCTTCAAACCTTTGATCCAGACCAGCGACGCAGCTTATCAATCTCCATGGCGAAGACGGCCTCCGGCGCAGCCGTGGAGTCCACACAATTTGCCTGGACGCCAGGGACAGATTTGGAGGTTTCTAAAACTTGCAGGCCGCTGTAAAGGGGGGCTGTAAATTTCCAAGAATTGGAGATCCCTTTCTGGGGGTCCCTATCATAAGCACTATAGTATTTTGGATATGTATTGGTGTGCCCTTTTTCGAGGAAACTACCCAAGTTTAGGAAGTGGGAAAAAGAAAATAATTTCATTGGTATTAAGTGCACACAAAGGACTCATCGAGGACATGGGTCTGCAACAAGTGTTGCAGGGTTGGGCGATTGGGCATTAGGGGCCGAGGACTCAGATTGTTGGTGCATGAAGACTCCAAAACTTACAGTGAGATACATATTATACTATAGTTAGAGTTGTACGTGGCGCCTAAGGGGGCAGTACCCAACAGATCAACATCGCGAAAAAATCAACCAGTCATGGAAACCCAGGCCAAAACAAGGTGAAGGAATGGAAAAGAACATGAAAACTACTAAGTCATTGGGGATGGTTACAATTCCTCCGTTCCAAACTAATCCGGGGGAGCCAAGACACCAGAGTCGGTCAATAAGGGATTCATGTGCCTTCTCTGGTCAGGAGTGCAGGGTAAAAGCCAGGGGCCTTGGTAAAAACTAGGAACCTGGCCGAGTGAGCGTGGTTCGGGCTGAAGAGTCATCCTATACTAAACTATACAATGATTCTGGAACTGTGATGGTAACACTTGTCTAGACCCCTGCATTACAATAAAGGGACTCTACTGGGAACCCCAAATTCAAATAGGGAACCCCAAGAATATAGTAGGAATATAATGGAATATAAGGACCCTGGTAGGTATATTCCTATTATATACCTACCATATTCTTAGGGTTCCCGGTTTGGGGTTCCCAGTAGAGTCCCTTTAAACAAGGACTGCACAGGACCTCGGAAAACACCTTTCACAGAGCCAAGGTGAAATGGATTCTTCGTAGAATGTCTCGTGGCCCCTATGACCCAACAGTCCTCATGTAGAAGTCCGGCTACTTGTTGGGGGGGTTGTATAAGCTATCTTGCATCCTTCTAGAGTCTCTAGAGGTGTACTTCATGCTTCAAGTACTCTTTGTTAGGATAAGGATCCCCTTGCATCCCCAAAAAAACCCTCGTGATCCGGCCCGTGTTTTCAAACACCTATGCTTTGCCCGTGCTCTTGATACCAAACCCATACACCCGAACCTCTGGTGGCCTTGATGGAGATCATGACCCAGCCGTTGTTCTTCAAGAAGAAGCCGGCATTGTGAGTGACGATACGTGCCTCTGATAGTCCAGTTGGAAGCTCTAAGCATCAACCCTCTGCAAGAAGCAGCCATAACTCATGTGACGTGTTCGAACAAACACATGTGCTTGCCGGCTTTCAAAAAGTGAACAATTGCAGATGTTCTTCTTTCTGAACTTGTGTTATTAGCCGTATAAACCCCTGTGTATTACAAAAGCTCTATTCGAGAAAACTGATAATGAAATGCAAGTTCCAATGGTGTTGGGCTATATCATTTCCTACAAGATATCCGTTTCAACTTGAAACCTGATGTAACTCCTATTTATTCTGATCGCTTATAAAACCCTATGTAGTACGACAATCCGCGTATAGCCCCTTCACAATAGCTATATAACCCCTATATAGCCTATATAGCCTAGACCCGCCTAAACCCTAAAAAAGAAATGCTGATAAGCCCAGCCTGGTCTGGCTGTGCCACGTCAGAAAAGATCACGTCAACCATGCCGATCAACATTCCTAAGGACTCTAGGGTTTAGGGTTTAGAGGGTTAGGGGCTAGGGTTCAGGATTTAGGGTTTAGGTGTGTAGCCGGGGTTTAGGGTGTAAGGTTAGTTTTCGAAGAAGCGGTGAGAAGACAAACTTGCAGCCTTGTCTCTTTCCAGCTTTTCGCCAAAAGACTTCTAATGGAGGTTCAGGGCAACTATAACCCAATAATCGGTTTAGGGTTTAGGGCTTAGGGTTTGGCACCTGTATTCCTATAACCCAATACTCACTGGCAACTATAACCCCATCAGTAGGTTATATCTACAAATATAATTGGGATATTATCACCCTGAGCCTCCAAGTACCCTGAAGCTGACACCCGCAGTGCTAATCCTGAGCCGGCACCCCGTCATACCCATGATATCCATACTATTAGGATTTAGGGTTTAGGGCTCAGGGCCCATACTATTAGGATTTAGGGTTTAGGGCTCAGGGCTCATACTATTAGGATTTAGGGTTTAGGGCTCAGGGCCCTCACATATGAAAATCTGGGCTCTACACACATCTCGGTTCCCTTTCGGCAAAGTCAGGCAAGGCCAACGGGAATTGGGCTTGTTCGTGAATGCTGCCTGCCCCTTTACATAGTCTACATAGGGATTTTCCAAAATTGGGCTTCCTTTTTGAGGGTCACAAAAAAAGGAAATAGATCGTAGTGGCGTCTACATAGGGGTCTCCTCACTTATGGAAGCTGACATTCTTACACCAGGAACACTCACAACCAACAAATGCAGGGACTTCACATGGGGGACTGTCAAAATTATGGTCCCTTTTTGGGTCCCTATTATAATACGGGGCCTAATACGGGGCCTAATATAGGGGACCCAAAAAGGGACCATAATTTTGACAACCACCCATAGAACCCTATAGTAAACCCTATGATAACCCTATATAACCCATTATAGTAGTTTCCATTTTCTTTTCCATTATCCCTATATATCCCAACAAGGGCTCATAATTTTGACACATGAAAGCTGAAGCCAGCCAAGGAGGTTGTATTGGGATCCTAAAGGCTCGCAGGGTTCCTACGCCTCGCAGGGTTTACAAAGTTCAAAGGGTTTCTCGGGGTTCTAGGATTTATGGGGTTGAGAAGGTTTATGGGGCTTATAGAAGTCTATGGGGGTTTATACCTAACCCTGAACCCTAAACCCAAAATTCGGTTTGTAGGCGCAGACGTAGCTGGCAAAGCGTCGGTATCGCTGCGGCTGCCGTGCATCCTCAACGATGGGAACAACCTGAGACAGCTTTAGGTTCTGCTTTCCTTTCGTGTTGGGGTTTGGGGTTTGGGGTTTAGGGCTTGGCTTTTTTTAGGGCTTGGGGTGTTTTAGGGCTTAGGGATTGGGGTTGGGAATTTAGAGTTTGGGGTTTCGCATTCGTGTTTTTAGGCTTGGGTTCACAGCTAGATTAGGTTCAGTCCTCAATTCATCTTGCTTCAGGATCAGACTTCCTTCCACATGAATGGGGCAATATCACATAACCCAGCTTCCATAGAGGAACTTCAGGCCTGTGATACCAACAACCTGTGTCTCTCCACATTTCGGGTATGTAGGGTGACGCAAGATTTGATAGGCATTCCAACCTTTTGCATGCTTGAAGTTTGAGGTTGGCCAGCCAGCACTTACCTCCACCCTCACATGGGCGACTCTGAAACTTTCACATCCACAGTACTTTCCATTTAATTTTCCATTATCCCTATATAACCCCAATAAACCCTAACATATAACCCCTATTTAGTAGTTTCCATTTTATTTTCTTTTATCCAATGATTTTTCATTGCACCAGCCACCCCAAACGCGGGTGATCTAAGGGGGCCGGGCCACATTCGGGCGTCTCTTGGCCATATTCGTTAGATCGCGGCCTGACCGGTGCGAGAACTCCACGGCATAGACCTCATGCATTGACTTGAGGATTTGGCAACCCTCCTCCAACTTCCTGAGCGTTAGTCGGGAAGAAGGTAATATAATGTATAGGAATGATGAGGGGATTATGTTCCCCTTCTTCCCCCAGTAAGCCAATCCAATATGGAACGCTAACCAAAACCTCTACAGTCCCTCTGATGAACAATACAGATCCTCTTGGAGACGCGGGGATGGCCAAGGAAATGTAAGAATTCCTAGTGCGGAACCAATGCCTGCATACGTTTTGCAGGACAGCCACTCAAATGTGTAATCCCTGGATGCAACCATTCTCCACCGAACCTTCTCACTTTCCAGCTCAAGTATTGAAGCTCACAACAGGCGGCCTTTAAGTTCAAGGGTTAACACGTACTTTCAATACATGTCCATCGACCGCTCTGTAAAAAATCTTCCAGGGTCCGTCCCATGATGTGTTGCTGGCGGCCAACGGACAACTCAGGTTTCATCATGTGGTGGCGATTTAAATGCGTTCTCACGGCTGGTGACATGGGTCTTGACCGTAGCGTTTTCTACTGAGGCCTGCTTGCACACAAACATGGATTAGGAGCAAGGCTTGCAGGGCAAATGCTGCTAACTATCGAGAAACAAGCTAAAGCTCTAAAACCTCAACCATGTCATGAAAGCCAGTAGGCACCACGAGCACCGCTGAAGCATCCCGCCGGAAAAGACCGGAGCAGGTAGGCTTTGGACTCAGTCTGGACCCTTCCAGACCCCAGGTTTGATACGCAGGGAACCCAAAGAGGATGAATGGCCATTGGTTCATTCATAAGCTGAACCTTGCAACATACCGACCAGTTTGAGTATTTCTCAGGCACAGCCCTTGACTGACCACAGAGCATTTCCCTCCCTCCTACAAAACCCAGGAATCCACTCATTCTAGTCACGACTCCTGCATGATAGAATTGTTTAAGATCTTATGGTAACACTACTACTATTCGTATTACTATTTCACTAGCATTACAATTTTTACTGTTCTAAGTATTCTGACTATTCTGACTACTATCACTTTTTATGACTCTTGTGACTCTTATTACTCTTGTTACTCTTGTTACTCTTACTCTTATAGCTATTATGATTACTACTACTGAAACGTGCAGGCCAAGTGGCCACGCCCTCCGGACCAACCATATCGGAGACATGCGAGACCGTGGTGCCGGAGGCACCACCCAAGTACAAGACCTCCGGGGGATGGAGGAAATCTTGCACCACTTGAGCTATAGCCTAAACTCCTTAAAGGGGACTATATAGGGGAGTATTATGAGGGTTATAAAAGGGGATACTACGAGTTTAGACTACGTATATAGCTCACTTGGTACCTGTAAAAACCGTCATTGGCATTGGGGTGTATAGGGTGGTGCAAATTTCTTAGATCCTTAACCCTAAATGGTTGTTCGCCCTCCGGGGTCGATGCAACCAGGATGAGGAAACGAGGGGATATCAGGGGTCTAGGACTCAAGGCTACAGGATGTTCAGGATTAGCGTTTGGGATCCACGCGGCCACTTACTAGACGATGACAGCATAGCCTGAAGCTGGATGATTCAGTAGCCGCCTGGAAAGCCAAGTTACCTCACCTCAAGCCATAGGCAACCATATTCTACAAATGGGGAAGAGTTACCCAAAGCTATAGTCTGATTACCTGGGTGAAAAACGTGCGAAAGACCAGAAACACATACATCCGCGTCATGTCACGCGCGAAGACACTCAAGTCCGCAATTTGCGCTCAACATGGCCTTGGTAAGGAACATGGTCTATGTCCATAAAAGCAGACAAACCTATACATCAGCATTGTTAAGTTATGATTAGTAGCAGCGAATTAAAAAGTTAGCAACCATGTATTGATATTCATCTCAAAACCGCACCTGCTTTTGCACCTAAGTCTACTTCGCGCAAACTTGCGCATTGCTGAATTCAATTTCCTTGAAAGCATGTATGCACCCCTTGGTATGGGTTCTTTGCGCTGGAAATTTTGACATACCCCACTTGCAGTACACACAAGCCCTAAACCCTAAACACCTTGCAAAAGGTAAGCACTCAAAACCAGGCGCCCATACTTCCGACCCCTTGGCTCCCGCAACCCTACCTTGGGTTTAGGGTTTAGGGTTCTTCCAACCCAGGACGGCAATAGAAGGAACCTTAAACCCCTGAACCCTCGAAAGACCCTAAATCTGGAAACCTCCTGAACTCTCGTACCAAGCTTATGGTTCAGGGTTTGAAGTTTAGGCTTCAGGGTTTAGGGTTTAACGTTCAGGGTTCAGGGCTTAGGGCTCAGGGTTTAGGGTTCAGGGTTTAGGGTTCAGGGCTTAGCGTTTGAAAGTTCAGATTCTAGTACTGTTGACCCGGCACCTTGGCACCGGGCTTGACAGGGCAGGCCCCAATACCTCAGGGCTGGTGCAGCGAGGGCTCCAAGACAGCTACCCCGATCATACAAGGCTTAGGGTTTTGAGTTTTGGATTTAGGGTTAGTGGTTTTGGGTTTAGGATTACATGGGCATTCTACTTGGACGAATAAAAGCCCCACAGGACTTTGAGATTCTGGAAAGCCCATAGTAGGGCTTTCTGAGCCTCAGCATGAATTTGCTAAGGTCCAGCTGGAGTCTGAACAATCAGGCAACACCCTTGACGCAAACTCTTGCAACCTGCTTCAGTAGTTTCTTTCCTGGGTTGAACCTAGTAAGACTACATATTGCAGCTCCACGCCCGCAGATTCTCCACCGAACCGAGCCCCCTCCACACACACCAAACGGAAGAATTTGGCCGAAAACTGGGGTTTGGGGAATCCTGAGGTTTTCAAGGAATCCCTGTGAAGGACTAGATGGCGACAGTTTTCAGAAACACCTAAGTGATCACATCATCAACGTCACGACATGGACCCCCAAAAAGGTAGCCCCCATTGGGAAACCCTAAACCCTGAACTACCTTAGTTGCATGGTCATCCCATACCAGCCTCCAACGATGCCTGCGCCCAACTTTGAGCGGAAGGGATTCCACACTCGGTACTCAATCCTGGGACGTAGGGTTTAAGGTTTAGGCTTTAGGTATATAGCTTCAGGTTTTTCAGTTTAGAATTTAGGGTTTAGGGCCTCAGGATGCGCCTGGCCCTTCACGAAGCCCAACAACAATCCAATTTATTATTTGAAAGGCCTAGATGTTTAGGATTAGGGAATTAGCCAACCTATTCTATAGGGATTATATATGGCTCATATTCCCTTATTGCCTACGAACAACCAGTACGTTTAGCGTCCTAATCTCACACAAACCCATACTCTCAAGCCTCCTCTAGGTTGCTGTTACAAGTATTGGGCGCACCCTGCTATTTACCGTGTACCATGTTGCAATAAGTTGGTTTGAGTTCCTTCAATCCCTCTATAGCCACTACATAATCCGAGTGTCCATTTGATGCTCCATTCAAGCAGCTTAACCCGAAACCTCATACTCACCCCTGAGCTTTCTTGAAGGAGCCCCTTACGATACCTTAACTAGACTCTATACTCTAAACTCTAAACCCATTCCCGTACCACCCCTATATATACCCCATATAACCCCGATATATTTCCAACATAACCCCTATAGTTCAAGCCCACCCTCGTTGTTGATTCTCTCGGCAGGGCACTTCTCTTCTCCGTCCGCCGCTTCGGCTACGAGGCGTTTCTCCCCGTAGACCTGCTCGCGAGCCGCTGTCTAGGTGGCTTTAGGTCTTTAGGGTTAAGGGTAGGGTTTCATTAGAGTGGGTGGACATGGGGATTATATCAGCTATAATCAAAACTCCTAGCATCCCATTTCATGAGCCCTAGTCGTCCCCTATATAACCCCCTGTATAACCCCCTCCAAGGAGTTTAGACTATGGCTCATGTGTGCACACATCTTAGGGTTTAGGATTCAGGGTTCGGGATGTCGGGTTTACAGGTTTAGGATATTTTAGGATGTAAGGTTTAATTACACCTAGGGTTAAGGGCTTTCTCAAAACAAGGATCGGTTCAGGGTCTAAGCTGATATACTCTGAAACAGAAGGTTACTTACTCAGGTCACGCTGATCTGTTCCTGAAGTCACTGTAGTCCAATTCTCCCTCCCTGCTTGATATGGGGTGTCCCAAAATTAGGACTACCCATTTGGGAGTTCCTCAATTCCCTACTAACAACCAGAAAGGGCCATGAACAGCTGCAACATGGACTACCTCGTCTTGCGGTAGTAATCACCAGCATCAGCAACATATTACTTAGGATGTCGGTCGTGTTCAAATGAGGATGCGTCGTAAGGCCGCATCCACTGCTGTACCGCTTCCTTCTGATGAAACATCCTGTCCATGACATGTGGAGGTTTCCCAAATTAGGGGTACCATTATGAGGGTCCCTGTAACAAGGATTCTAGTACTCTAGGAGTGCCCCATCACTTGAGAGGGATTCCATGTCGCGGGGCCCATTGTAATCCTATGAGATTGAGGAAGGTCGCATCTCGTCAACCTTGTCTCACGCTCAGACCTTTCCAGCCCAGATTTTGCTATTAAATTTGGGCACAGCAAGAAGCAGAAAAAAGCTGGAATTCTGAACATAAGATTCCCCGGTCCAAGCTCCAACCGCTAAACAGTTTAGGGTTTAGGGTTTTTAAGGGCTTAGGGTACATTATATTACATTACACCCGCCACCCCAACATACTGAACCCTGTGGGCATTCGTCAAGCTGAGGGTCGCCCCCCATAGTCCCTCTTAGAGGGACCCCCAAGAAGCTGCGCCTGTACCTACCTGGTCATCTGATCCATCTTCGCCCGTAGAAAGAAACCCTAAACCCTCAATCCTAAACTCGAAAACCTAATCCTAAACCCTGAAACCCTAAAAACCCCAAAACCCTCAAATCCTGAACACTAAAACCTAAACCTATATAACCCATTGTAGTAGCTTCCATTGTCTTTTCCATTACCCCAATATAACTCTAACCCTAAACCCTAAATATAGTAGCTTCCATTTTCTTTTCCATTCTCCCTATATAGCCCCTCTATATCCTCAAAACCCTAAACCCTATATAACTTTCATCTCAAGGCCACAGACTCCCCTGGCACGAGGTTCCGGGTAACGAGAGAGTCATCCTACGGGTTCCCCGGCTTTGAGGGCAAGGTAAGACAACTTACTGGGGGGTGTCGGGAATTAACCCTAAACCCTAAACCCTAAACCCTAAATCCCTAAACCTTATGGTTTAGGGTTTAGGGTTTAGGGTTCAGGGTTAGTGGGGAATGAGGATTTGGGGTGTAGGCTTTAGGGTTTCAGTTTTAGGGGTTAGGGTTTAGGGTTAGTAGGGAATAAGAGAATGTTGTATATGGGGATCACATAAGGATTAGCTTCCCTGATTAGCTTCCCTTATTCCCTACTAAGTAGCAGTTATACAGGGGCTTGAATAATTCATATCAATAATGGAGAATCACAGTAAAAAGAAAATGGAATATGGCATGCAAGCAGTGATTATGTGGGAATTTATGGGATTGTAGGGTAGGGACCTACATAGTTTCCAAAGGTTTCCAACATTTTGTTGACTGGCTGTTTGAGATACTCTCTAACGTAATTCTAGATGGAATCCAATACCCTGATCTAGATAATGGTACAATTTTGAATTTCTGACTCCTTTTTCCATCGGCTGCCCTGCAATAGTTCACGGTTTAGGGCTTGGGGTTTTGAGTTTAGGGCTTGGGGATTTGGGGTCTTGGGGTTTGGGTTTAAAGTTTGTGTCTGAAGCTTGGGGCTTAAGGTGTCACACTTAGAGTTCGGGGCTGGGGGGTTTAAACGGCAAAACTCGTATAACTGGGGTGTTTGACAAGAATTGCTGGGATTTTGAAATGCTTGTGTAGGGCTTTCTGTGGGGACCATCTCCTCCATTCGTTGCTGAGCCCTTGCCCATGAAAATGAACCCCACCCGACCCCACAAGATGCAGATCTTGTCGGCGACAAATTGAAAGTTGTCAAGAGGGGAACGTCCATTGCTTCTGGAAATACACTCCCCCAAACTAACATGGAAACCCATATAGCCCCATTTTAGAAGGACTGTAGTCTTTATAGGGCCTTTTTTGGGTTTCCATGTTAGTTCCCAGGAGTGTAAGGGTTGATCACATGAGTTTGGAAGACTCGTGGAACTAGCCCAGGAGACGCCCTCAGAAGAACCACAAAGCGACGGCACCCACGGCGACACCGCGAAATCATTCTTTGTAGGCTTCCTTTGGGTTTCAGATGGTTTCAGGTTTAGGGCTTAAGGTTTTTTGAGGCTCATCCATTCCATGATCAGGGGGGTTCCAAAGGTGTCAAGACAATCATCTGAGCTATAGCCTTAACTCCTAGCATCCCCCTTAGTAACCTCTACAGTAGTCCCCTATATAATCCCCTATCTCCTATGACCCCCTTAGAAGAATCTTAGTTTATGGCTCATCTGCAAAGCAAGCTGGTCCTTTCCCTTGGACACGAACGCACCTTCGTGACCTGGACCGGCTGGGGCTTCGCAATCTGTGCTGACTGAAACTTAAGATCCCATTGGTCATAATATGACTGACCTGAATTCTGATAATGACGCTGATAACAAAGGTAGCAATAATGATGATCAAGGTTTAAAGAAACTTCAACATCACCCGACTCACACGTTGCATGGTCAAGCTTTGGGACTCACTCAAGGCGGTAAACCGACCAGAAACAACTGCAGTCAATATGAGCTATAGTCTAAACTCCTAGTATCCCCCTTACTAACCCCTAGAGTAGTCCCCTATATAATTCCCTATATAATCCCCTATATAATCCCCTATATAACCCCCTTTAAGGAGTTTAGACTATAGCTCATATGGAGATGCGAAGAAGCAAAAGGAGGCTCCGATGCTGCCAGGGCACGGTGAGCTTCAATTACGACCTTTGCTGCCCCCTTCTTTCCTCCGCCCTTGCCGCCGCCTTTCGCCTTGCCGCCGCCCTTCTTTCCCTTTCCCTTTCCTTTGACTTTCCCTGCCAGGGGTTCAAATGCATGTGATGCTCCTGCAACGTCTGAATGAATCTGCGTTGCATTGCATGCGCTGAGGACGCAACCACCTAAGTGTTACATCCTAGCCCCCACACCCTGAACCCTAAACCCCTACACCCCTAAACCTTTAAACCCCTAAACCCCTAAACACCTAAGCCCCGGCCCCTCGCCAGGCCTTTGCCTTTGTCGCCTTTACCTTTGCCTTTACCTCACATGGCCAGGGAAAACTAAAAAACTTCAGCGTTTCCGGTCTAGGGGTTTAAATCCTGCTGGCGGGAAAGCCCAAATCGCTCATCTCTTCTATTCTAATAAAGGCTGATGACAGGAAACGCTTTCATCGCAAGTCCAGAAGAAACAACAGGTTGTCAATCGTTTTAGGGTTTAGGGTTTAAGGTTTAGGGTTTTAGGGTTTGGGGTTTAGGGTTAGAAAATATGGTGGACTTTCCAACTTCAGGCCCAGTTGCCGCCCTTCCCCATCGCCGCTGCTTTGGTGGAGCACCAGCGGAGAACCGGGCAGCTATGCGTTCGAGCCAGGATAGCGCCCAAGAGGAAAAATGTTCCGGGCCCCGCGATTGTTAAAGAAATCGTAGACTACTTTCACCTACCGGTGGTTAGTAGGGAATAAGGCAATAAATCCCTATACACCCGATACAATGTATTCCTTCATTCCCTACCAACCCCCAGTAAGTTCCTCATTGGCGGAAAGACAAAAAAACCTTTTGAACCCGTTGAATTGGATCCTTACCTCTGTCAGCAGCTGTTCTCTAGTCTGCAGAACATCTTCGCGCCGTTTGTCACTAAACATAGGTCATTGTTGAATCTAACTGTCAATTGCTTCTTGCACTATACTCCCCCTTAAGCAGATAGAATATGACTCTGGGTATATTATAATAGGCTCCCCATATACCCCTAAACTGTAAGCCCTAAATACTATCTATCTTCCATCTACTTAAGGGGGACTACACCGCCTGAACCTTTTTGTCTGAGTTGCTTGGCCTCTCAGCCTCTGCAGACTGACCAGGTAGAGGGACTTTAACGTTCAGGGGTTTGGGGTTTAGGGGGTTTAGGGCGTAGGGCTTACAGATTCAGGTTTCAGGGTTGGGATTTAGGGTTCAGCGTAATGGAAAATCCAAAAAAAAAACGGAAGATGAGATGGAAACTGCAATGATGTAGGGACTCATATTTAGAGTCTAGGGTCCCAGCCTGGCAAATTGCGATACACCAAAGCAACTACAAGGACTATAGAATATTTTAGGTCAATCCCCCCTATAGCAATGGCTCCTTAATATGTAGTTAATAGGGCCTTAATATACCTACAATAATCCCTTGTGGTATCCATTACTGGGTGGAGGATTGACCCAAAGGATATTGCCTGGTTATGACTTGGGCGTTCCCTACCTAGCAACCTGAGACCCTGTGCCTCTGCAAATCCTACCTCTACACCCCTCCACCCCCCTAGCCTAAACTCCTAAAACCCTATACTCCCCAAACCCCCTAAACTCCTACAACCCTAGACCCCCTAAACTCCTACACTTACAACCCCCCCCTATGCGCCCCAACCCCGTCCCAGCCCTGGCGAGGCCCATACAGGTCCGGCGATGCTGCAGGCTGCGTCATCAGATGCGGAAGCGCGGCTGCAGCCCTTGGTGCAGAAGTTGAAAGGGTGTAGGGTCTGGGGGCGTAGATCGGCTTCAGGGTTTTGGGGTTTCGGGGTATAGAGTCTATGGGCTTAGATGGACTTTAGGGTCTAGGAGTTTGAGGGGTATAGGGTCCAGGTGCTTTAGAGGGCGGAGTCAAGGAGTTTCTGGGTTGGAGTTGAAGAAGTTTGGAGTTTAGGGCGAAGGGGGTTCGGCGGAAGAGAGGGCTTCAAATCCTGGCGGGCTCCTAAATCCTAAACCCTAAACCCTAAATCCGAAACCCTAAACAGTAAATCTTAAACCCTTGGAATCTTCAGAGTTTGGGCGCGCACCTCCTTCCTTCCGACTTTCCTTCCTTACTGGAGCCCTATGCTAAACTCCTTCAAGGGGGATATATGGGTGGTTGTCCAAATTATGGTCCCTTTTTGGGTACCCTAAATATTAGGTGCCGTATTATAATAGGGACCCCAAAAGGGACCATAATTTTGATAACCACCCATATATAGGGATAACATGGGGGACAACTATAGGGTTCATTAAGGGGGACACTAGGAGTTTAGACTATAGTTCATATGATACTGTACTGCTCCAAACCATGTTTTGACGCGCCTGAATAACTTCTGTGTGCAGCATGCTAGGCACCTTGTAATACGACATGATATCATAGCATATTCTGCCATATTTCAATATAATCCTCTTATTTGGACCTATATTAAATTCCATATCTGTTATAATTTCATGAGGTTATACTACAATGAAATCAAAACGAATTCTTACAGGGACATCAGTACGTATGCCATATCTCTGCTGCTTTATTCCGCTGGGTGCTAGGCTCATGTGTCACAGCCGGTGGTGGCACAACAGCCGGTGGTGGCACAACAGCCGGTGGTGGCACAACAGCCGGTGGTGGCGGCACCGGCATGGTCGGCAGCCTCAGTTAGGGTTTAGGGCTTATGGTTTATGATTGGTGGTTGAAGCAACTACGCTGCCATTGACCTGCCACAAGCCCTAAATCGAATAACACAACCACTTAAACGTAGTCACAATAGAAAACATCGTCATCCTAGTAATCATAGTAAAAATAGTAATAAGAATAATAAATTATTCTTATTATTATATGAAGCGCAAATGCAACATGCTGGCGCAGCCACCCGGGATGCAGGGGCGGTTGCGACATTGTTGCCTGGCAGAACGCAACAAAGTGGCTTAATCATAACCCAGACCCGTGATGAATAAACCCCACTCCCTTAACAGAGATCCTAGTAGGGATCCTTATATTCAAGCCTGAACCCTAAACCCTAAACCCACCTTTCAATGAGGGCGCTTATTCATCATGAGCCAACACTACATTTTAACCCAATATATACCCTATAAAATCCCTATATACCCCTATAACCCCAGTATCTACTACTGTAATTAAATTACCTTTTGGTCCGAGTCCAGTGTGCATCTCCAAAAATGGTGCCAATCCCAAGAGGGATTCTCGAGTTCTCTGCTCCACACCGGGAACACCAATGGAGTAACGCTTCCGGATCTTCCGGGCTCTATGTGGTGGTTGATACCCTGGACAGTCTCTGGGCGACCGGAGCGTCAGAAGTCTAGCTGAGTTGTGACTTCTCCTCCAAGACCCGGGCGCACTTCATTTCTCAAGCAGCACCCTGATCCCAAACCCTAAAACCCAAGCTGCAAATCACTCGGAACATTACCTAGGCTTACCACAAACGGTGGGACAGAATGCTTCAAGGGCCTTTTGCAAGAAGGATCTTAAAGAAGACCTTGAAATAGAAGACAATGGGAGGCATCATGCTCGGATTGCCTGGTTGCCTTTTAAAATGCCATTGTGAATATACTACCATACTCATTATGACTCTTATGCTATAATCATCAGACTATTATGCCATCCAGGGCCTCTAGATTACACCGTTCGGATCGATGTCTCCTCTGCTGCAACCCACGAGAATTATCCATGATATCATTAATAATCAGAACACCATCAACCGCGTCAGCCAGCAACTGAGCACATAACAGCTCCTGTATCATTGACCTAAACACTTGCTGCAACCCAACACCAAGCACCCCAAGCGTGGATGGGTGGCCAGACGCTGCCAATCTCCCCAAAAGGGCCACTCTGGTAGTCCAGCTGCTCAAAGGGGGCTTATAAACTTGGATTCGTGTTTTACAATGGGTTTACGTTGTTGCTTGAAGATCTCGCAGACTGGGTAGATAATTCTACAAGTCTTTGCGCTAGTCCTGCTCCGGCTTGATATGTCTCATCCGCACCCCTCAGCCGGACTGCGCCATCGATGAAAGCATTCAGCAATGCGCCAACTGCATGTCTGCAACATGCGAAATCTGAGTCGAATGTGCAAAAGCCAGACCTCCACAAGGACCCGCCATGTAAATCCGCATGCCTCTTTTGCGCAACCTCCGTGAAGTAGCAAATTACCAACATCATGTTGCAGGGCCCCTCACTGGCAATTCCTTGGGTGAGCTATCATCCAAACTCCTTAAAAGGGAGTGTGTGGGGTATAGGGGTGTGTTTTAATTGTTTTTTGGGGGAAACTCGGAGTGTAGACTATAGCTCAGATGAAGCTTCATAAACCCGGGACGGCCCTTCGTTCCGAACAATTAACATTCCAGACTTCGGAAGACCCATGATCCTCAGCATGTCACGAAATACAAGCTTCTGTCAGATTTGTGTTAGCTACGAGAACGAGACTGGAATCGCAGCAGCAACCTCCTTTGGTGCTATTGCTGCTGCTGCTGCCGCCGCTGCTGCTGCCGCTGCGGCCGCTGCTGCCGCCGCTCTTTCAGTGTTACGGCCAATTCTGCCTACTGTTGGTACTACTTCTGCCAGAGTCCCCATATAAATCCCTGTAATCCTATGTAACTCCCAATTTCCATGTCAGATTCCGTTTGTTCTCCGTTATCGGGGCTGAGGTAGCAGAATTCCAGCAAAGCCAGCCCTGTGTGCTGCTCTTTTTGGCCCTGGGCAAGCTGGCCGATGACGGCGCCTCTGCTAAACCAAGGCCCAACGGATGCGAGCTCGGAAGTAAAGATGAGGAGGAATGAGAGTTGAGTGGCTTAACGCATTGAGTACACCGACATCGCCCAAAGCTTCGTGGCAAGGGTAGAGCTGTTCCAGTTATCTGAAGCCGTTCTTACTCAGATCTTTGTTGGACACAATATTTTCGGAAATACTTGCCATCATCCCAGCTACTGCCACTAGTTGTCACGTGTAGGCAGGTTGATGTTGTTTTGGCTGTGTGTCGCAAGACCAAGCGGCCCTTCGGAGTAGTTCTTGCTGAAAGTTTTTCTGAAATGTAAACAAGATAGTACAAACATCTAGGCATGACCGAGGCTACCTATAAGCTTTGGTGTTGCCTACTGTTAGGCTGGGACTATCTTGTAACTGCCGACTATCTGCGCCATGCTGGCCGTGGGTCATACCATCAAGTGATCAAAGCCTAGACCTTTACAACATGAAAATGCTTTGGAGTTTAGGGTTTAGGGTCTAGGGTTTGATGTTCAGGATTTGAAGCCCTGAAGCCTTCTGCTACTGGCCGTCCTGATGCCATGCAACATTGTACGCCCAACTACAAGACATGCAACAGTGTCATTGCTGTTTACGAGAATCGAAACTCCCGGAGGTCCCGAGACTGCTTCCGCGAGAAATTACCATGAGACCATGGGGGGTGGTCCAACGCGGGGAGTAAGAAAACCCAGTAATCCCCAATACGCCGTAATCCCCCCTAGTAGTCCCTGACGCTCTTGGACCACACATCTCTTAAGAGCTGGTAAAAACAATTTGGTGAGACGGGTGAGACAAGCCTCTGGCCTGGCTACTCATGCGTGTTAAAGAACTTAAATTAAGTTACCATAATGGGTATATATAGTAAATCATAGGGTTTCCCCAATATAGTAACTTAATTTAAGTTCCGTGGCAAACTTTGAAGGACCCTGGAGTTCGAGAGTATTATCGTGACCTCCAAAGAATACGCCCATTTGGGATTTGAAGCTTGGGGAATACTATGTCCCTTTAGAACCCCCTGTAACTCCTCGTGAACCCTACATAGGTAGGCTCCCTAACCACTTAGCAAACCCGAGTCCCACGAAGCATAAGCATCATCCGAAGCGCAATCACGACATGAGCGCATCTTCGAAAGCTCCCGCATCTCCTGGGGCGTTGAGGACCTGGGCCAAAACTCTCCACATACCCTTCAGGACTTCCAGGCATGTTAAGAAATGCCAGTTGGAAGAACTATAAGACAGTACCTGCTTATAAGCTGGGCTATTCCCTACCTAGCTTTCCATAAATCGAAGCTTACATATAATTAAGGTGGGAAGGTCCTCATCGACAGATAATCCTTGTCAGGGGATCCCAACAAAGTGACGCAGGGTTCTGAGAAAGCACCATACCCTTCCCGACTGCGTGATGCGGGCCTGCGATCCTGCAGTGACCGTAACGCCCCGTTTTGCCGTACAACATCCAAGCAAATCTTTCAAATTGCAAGCGTGGCTACAAAAACATGTCAGAAAATGATAATCACTCTGTGGGTCCCACAAACCCTGAGCTCAACAGTTCAATACCTCAACAACATGTCTGAAGTACTAAGAGATGTCACTGATACCAATGCCCTGAATCCCCATAAAAGCGAGCTGGGAGCTGCTCAACATGCGAGGTTGCCCTGAGGGAACGCGATTCTAGGCATCCATCTCACCCCAAGCGACGTAGCGTCATAATGGGGATAAGTGGCATTCTATGGCTTGTATAGGGGTTAGAAGTATACTTACTAAGTCCACTTGACCCTCCAAGTACACCCTCTAAGACTTCAAGCCGACAAAACCCGTATGCAAGTTTGCCTAACATACTGTTTCCAAAGGGCCAAAAGATGTCTATGAGAGCGTGTAGTTGTCAAGAAGCAAAACATAGATACGAGTTTAGGGACAATGCCCATAGTCGTGCAGAGATACCCCAAACACGAATCCAAAGTTCTAAACATTCAAACGCACTGAAGCCAGCACACTGGACCCTAATCCCCACATGGGTGTTTCTCAACACACCCCTGTCCAATGACACCCATGTATCCCCAGGACCCCTCAGAGTCCCATCCTCCATCCTGCAAAACTCCTCAGTAAAGAGACCAAGATTTTTTGACATCCTCAAGCTCAAAGAAAAGCAAACACCTTAAACCTTACACTTTTTTGTAAAGGATCAAAATAACACGCCCCACGAGGTATGCCCCCAGGGTTTAAGGAGCTTCTAGGGGCTATATGAGCTATAGTCTATACTTCTAGCATCCCCGTTGATAACCCCTATAATCCCCCCTAAATACTAATCCCCTATATAACCACCCTTTAAGGATTTTGACTACAATTCAATTAATAAGGGGATCAGAATAGGGTTCTGGTGGTACTGTAACCCCCCCAACCCGAAACCCTAAACCCTAAAGTTTAGGGTTTAGGGTTTAAGGTTCACTGAACCCCAAACCTTCCTGGACTTACTCAAATAAAGGCCACCAAAACTCGTTGCGAATAGGTTCCCTAAAACAACAGTTGGCGAAACGCTACCTGGACAAGGACCCCCCAGTGTAACGCCTGTATACTTAGGAGAAGGTTTTGAGACACATTAGAATGTGGTTATGTGGGACTCATCAAGGAACAATGTTGAACTACACGATCCCTATTAACCCCTGTGCAAACTCTGCTCCCATTTCAGTTCACCTTTCTTCCCTTTTGATTGTCAGCGAGTGATTGATTGTCCGTAGCTGCTAATTGCTCTGCCCTACACCCTACACCCCAAATCCTTGTTTTCATCTGGGCTCCGCGCTCTCCTCAATACTAAGCCCTAAGCCTCACAGCAATTTGTACAGTATACACTGAGTATAGAACATAGGGTGGTTTCTAAACCCTGAATCCTAAACCCTCAACCCTAAGCACTGAACCGCAATTTCTACGATATCTCACCAGGCCCCGAGATACTGCCCGTGTACAACCCCCGTTCAAAGGGAACCCATTTGGAAATTCAAGTTAGTCCCTCATAATAAGATTGAACACCCCGCTACCCGCTACTGCTAGAATTTCCCTAGATGAGAGACCTTACATATTGACGAAAATGTTTTATACCAGAGGTGGGGAGGAGACTGGTATGAACGGACTAAATGATTTTCTAGCTGACCCCTAGATCTGACAACCGTAAATCCTGATTCCCTCAACCCTAAACTCTGATTCCCTAAACCCTAAACCCTTAACCCTTAACCCCTCACCAGTATCTCAACAGGCCAGGACACACCCGACTTTCGCCTTTTCTTTGCCTCACTTGCGCGCGCCTTGCAGTTACCGGTGCTTAAGAGGGGGACAATTTTGGGGTTTAGGGTTTAGGCTTTCGGCGCGCACGTTGCACTGCAGGCGCGGTAGTTGCTCCAGTCCCGCAGGGCTCAAGGTTTACGGGTTAGGGTTCAAGGTTTGGGTTTGACGGCTTAGGCTGCTGCTCAAGGACTTAAATTTGAGCTACCCTGCGGGGTAAACATTTGCGGGTTTGTAGGGTTACATAGGTTCATACAGGGACTCAGATGAAGTTACTGCAGTATAGCAAGACAGTCTTGTAATTTTGCTCCCTTGCAGCAGTAACTTGAGTAAAGCCTCTAAGCCATAAACACAAAACCCTAAACCCTACAACCTAGTGTTGTGGGACAAGAAGATGATGAGGAGATCCTACCTCCTGATTTAGGGTCGTGTATGTAGGCGTTAGGGATTGAGGATTGGGCTTCATGTAGGCTTAGGGGTTTAGGGATTAATGTTCAGGGTGCTTATGGTCAGGGTTCACCTGGATGAGATTTAGATAGATTTGCGAGGGCCCAGTGATATTGCAGAGGTACATGCAGGTTTTTATGCAGGTTCGATGAAAGACTCATACACGCACATGTAAAGGCGTGGTAGAGAATGACTTAGTTGGAACTTTTGCTTTGTAACACGTGGGGTAGTTGAGGAAATCACATCAAGCCTAATCGCAAGATGGGTAAGGATTATGTTCTAGAGACATGTGCCTTCAAAGTCTTGATGCCATACACCGGATCCGTGTTTGATTTCTGTGGCATGAAGCACCGAATACTTGCACATGGATGTCAACAGGGGGAAGTCGTACTAGGGTTCAGGGTTAAGGGTCCGAACAGCTAATTTTGGTAATTAGCCTGGCCTTCCTTCCGAACCCTAAAAGCCTGCACCTTAAACCCCAAAACCTTAAACTCTAAACCCCAAAACCTTAAACCCTAAAGCCCAAAACCTTAAACCCTTAACCCAAAACTTTAAGCCTGGACCCGCCTAGGATCCCCGCAGAAGTCGATGGTTGGAATTATGGGCCCCTAGCGTTTTATAAGTTTAGGGTTCCCATGAAGGTATATATGTGGTAACTATTTTCTATGTCAGAACCCCAAGGTAAGGGGTCCATATTAGGGGCCCGTAACTTGGACTTCAGAACCCCCTTAGACCTCAAATGAATAATGTTAGGCTTATGGTTCCTTGAGCTTATACTACAAGAAAGTCCACATATGACCTTCACATACTCCGTATGTATAGATATATGTAAATATGTTATTCTTTTACTTTATATTCCATATTCATCACATAAGCGAAAAACAGATCCTAAGAAAACAGGAGAAGAAGAATCCCTGCCTGCGAGGACTTTCGCTTTGCTGCCTCAGCCTGCACATTGGCCACATCCGTGGCCTTCTCCTCGGCCGGCTCCTGAAGTTTCAGCATATATCATAATTCAGGCAGCACGTAATAAGTCGGTTAGTAGTGGCGATAAGCGATAACCAGAAATTTGTGTCGCTTCTAAGGTTTAGACATGTACTTACTAATTGCCCTGACCTTCCAAGCAGAGCTTTAAGATCAAGACTTTGAGGTAGAGGTTTTTGCTTTAGGGTTTATGGGGTTTGGAATTGACTTCTGATGCAGTACATGGTTCTACCACCACTGCCACCATGTTAGCTTGGAGTACCCCAAACCCTGAACCCTAAACCCTAAACCCTAAACCAACATCATCCACTCAGAGCATGGATGCAGGCCCAGTGCAGAGTCAAGGGGATGTCTCAGGCTTCTTGATGTCGGTTTAGTGTTTAGGATTTAGGGTTTAGGGTGGTTTAGGGTGGTTTAGGGTTTGGGGTTTGGGGTTTAGGTATGGATTCTTTAGGATTTAGCGATTCTGGATGTCAATTCATTCAACTCATGCTTGGAGGGACAGGTGGGCTTAACAAGTATACTTATAACCCCTATAAGCCATATAATAGCCCCCAATTATCACCATTATAGCCCTACTTAACTAAGTCTCCCTGACGCCCCAAATGGGTCACCCTACTACCCCCTCAAAGCCCACCCATACATTCCTCCCACTTAAATAAATAGCTTAGGGATAGCATAAGGTTACTTAAGGGGCAACGGGTGGGGGTAGTATGCAGGGGGAAGGGCGGGACCCCTGCTCAATCCTTGCCAGCCACCAACTCCAAACAATCAGAAGCTGCCATCTGTAAATAGCACACGAGCAAGGAGGAATGAAAATGCCTGAATATAGTTCAACAGGGCCTGGGTCAAGCTCCTCTATGAACGATAATCTAGACTCCTGGTATCCCCCGTGCTAAGCAGCTTAATAGTCGCCTATATATTCCCTTATATAACCCCCCTTAAGGAGTTTAGACTCTGAACCCTTAACCCTATATTATAATCCCCTATATAACCCCCCTTTAAGGTTTTTTAGACTACGGCTTAAATTACCTTTCAAGAGCAGCCAAGCCACGATGACGAGCCGGCCTGGGGTGGGACTTGGCATATACGGGTTTAGGGTTTAGGCGTTAGGGTGAGAGAAGTGTAGGTATATATTGGGGCACATAGGGCGAGGCACGCTGGTAT
>CAJNIZ010001031.1:0-12250 GCA_905231905.1 Symbiodinium pilosum
ATATATATACATATGATATATATATATATTAGATATATATGTCTATATATGTATATATATATATATAGATGTCTATATATGTATATGTATATATATGTAGATGTCTATATATGTATATGTATATATATATATATAGATGTCTATATATGTATATATCCGTTCATAGAGGGCTTAGGGGCTTGAGGTGCCTAGGCTTAAGGCTGAAGCGTCTACAAACACGGTGTTCGCTGGAGGTTCAGGGCAATTCTGGCCCAAATATATGGTTTAGGGTTTAGGGTTTAGGGTTGTCTGTCTTTCGAATAAATTTAAAGAGCCCCCAAAGTCCCCTAACATGGTTTTAATGGGGTTATACATGCCAAGCACTCTGCCATCAAGCTGGCTTTGTGTCTGGAAAAGGATGCGACAAAAGCTTGCTCGGCCGGTCCAGCACCACAGTGAGACCCAGTACAGCAGGACCCGCATGACGTCATCATTTTTGTTGGGACCGTAAATCCCAGGCTTCCCCTGTGATGGGACCTGCGTAGTGTGCCGTGGGGCCCAGTAATCCCAGCCCCCCCCCTCGGCGGTGGGACCCGCATGGTGTTCGGTGGGACCTGATAGTTCTCTGCGCTCCTCATGTGGGACAGCGCACCCCATTTGGGCATAAAAGAGAGGGGAGGGTCCGGCCAGGCGCCGTGTCCACCTAACTAGCATTGTAGTCCAGATTCTGGTCCAAGAGGGGCACATCCCAAAAGAAACAGTGCATAGGCAACGCGTGGGATTTGCAACGTCTGAGGTAATGGGAATTGCAGCGCTGTAGTCTTTGAGAATTTGAGGAGGTTTACAGCTATCTTTGTAATTTGAGCACGCACTGATGTAGGGTCATGGTGATTAACACACTCAAAAAGCGCGGGCGTGCCTACAGCGACACAGACTCAAGGACTTGTTATTTAGACCTCAAATCGATGGCATTTCTGGCTTCAACATAGCGTTACCCGCATAGTAAGAACCAGCTATACTCGGAAACTCCAGGTAGGTTAATGACTCGGTCGAGGGTCTTAGGAATCAGAGGATTCAGTCCTTCAGAGGTCGAGAGTTTGGGTTCCGGGAACTGAGGCGTTGGGGTGTCCTACGGTTGGGGGTTGGGGTTAAGGGTGTAGTGGATGGGGGAATCTTGCACCACCTTATACATCCTTTGCCAAATAGCAAGAATATTTTTGGGGTTGTAATTGGTGCAAATTTTACTCCATCCACCGTGGCATTCGATTGTGTTTTGAGTTGTCGTTGTTTATTCGTTTCGGAGGGGTGGGGGCACAGCTCACACTGGGTAAGAGGTTTTTTCAAATCTCGACCACGAAGAATTTTTAAAGAGTTCCAGGTAAAGCTCCGCTTGGTCACCCCACTCAGTAATGTGATTACCACTATCCCTTGTAGTCACGAATCCTAAGGTTTGTCGGCTTAGTCAGTTTCAAGCTCAACCTGCCGAATCAGAAACTTGGAGAGCCTGCTGTTGCGCCTCAAACCCCTCGGTTCATGATGAAGGGTTGAGGGTGTAACATGTATAGCATTCTCACAATGCTTTGTCATACAAGTTCAGCTGTTGTGCATGAATGGACGGTGACAGTCAGTCAGCAAAACGCTTGTTGTCATGATTTTTCACACGTTGTAAACCCATAGATGCACAAGTTGCAGCATACGTGCGGCTTCGACTTTTCAACTTCTCGTATTGGTGTTGAGCCTTCTTGCCAGAATGCTTCGCATTTGGCGGATGTCAGGGCAGGAACTGCCTGCAGTCAGCATCGAAGACATTTTGGATGTTCGACATCTGAAAGCTTCACTACGCAGTCTTCATGGCTTCCCGATGTGCATGCAACAGTTACTGCACAAAGGCAACAGCTTGGACGACTTCACCAAGCTGGATGCCCCCATGGATTTACAGATAGTCCTACAAGCCCCTACAAGCAAACACGAAGAAAAGCTGGAGCTTCTCGCCGCTTGCTCGCAAGGCTACCTAACAATTGCGAGCCTGCTTGTGAAGGCTGGTGCCAACAAGAATGCCAAGGATGGCAAGGGCAGGACAGCCCTCATGCTCACAGCTGGAAAAGGCCACGTGGAGATCGTGCGGCTGCTTGTGGAAGCTAATGCTGACAAGGACCTGCAGGATTGCACCGGCTACACAGCCCTGATGCTTGCAGCTGAGACTGGCCACGTGGATGTCGCACGGCTGCTTTTGGACGCTGGTGCTAAAAAAGACCTGCAGCATGATGACGGCTGCACAGCCCTAATGCATGCAGTTCATAATGGCCACGTGGATATCGCGCGGCTGCTTGTGGAAGCTGCTGCTGACCAATACCTGCAGGATTTCTGGGGCTACACAGCCTAGTGTTTGCAGCTCAGAAGGGTTAGGTGGAGATCACACGGCTGTTTTTGAAAGCCCGTGCTGACAAAGACCTGCATGCTCGCAGGAGTTTCACATAATTAAGTTACTATAATGGCCTATAATGGAGAATCAAATGGAAAATGAAATGGAAAATAAAATGGAGAATGAAATGGCAACTGGGGGAATATAGGGATTTAATGAACTAAATTAAGTTACCATAATGGGAGCCCTCATGCTCGCAGAAGAGTTGGGCCACGGTGAGGTTGCAACGTTGCTGAGGGCAAAGACTCGAAAAATCAGACATTCAAACCACGTTTCAGAGGACTTGTAAACTTTCCTGTAGTCCCAATTGCCTACATTTCTTGAATCATATCTACCCATATCTTATGAAGTATTAACTGCTAAAACCGTAGGTTGTTGCGTTTACACGGCTGGCTCTTCATTAAAAGCTTGAGGCCTGGAGGTTCGCGCTCATTTTCAAAAGCGGCTTCTGGAAAAAAGGGCTTCATGCCAAGCGTGCTACTTAGGGTTTAGGGTTTCAGCTTGGAATGGTCCACCTACAGGGTGATGATAGTGCGCAGAGCACAAATTCCCTCGACCTATGCGAAGTTAGGGTGTTTGTTGTGGCATTTTGGTGAGTGTGAGTAGGGTTCCTTAGGGAAATTGATAAAGATCCTACCATATGTTTGTTGTGGACGATGTAACAAGAAGACAGGATTGTCTGTTTGGGCCCTTTCCTACACCCAATACATCGCATTGTTGCTGAATCCTAAATCCTGTATAATCCAAGATCCCAAATGAAGTTGAAGCACTCAAAAAACCAAAGCTAAACCCTAAACCCTAAACCCTACTACATGTTACAGAAATCCCAGACCTGCGTACATGCCCTGGATGCTGCGGAGCCTAAACTCCAAACCCTACAAGCCTGAAGCCCAGAGCCCTAAAGTCCCCTCAACCCTAAAAACTCCAAAGCCGCAAACCTTAAAAACCAGAAGCCCAAACCCCAAACCCTAAAACATCCTAAGCCATGGACCTGAAACCTCAAACCCTAAACCCTTAACCAAAAAACCCTGAAATAGGTATGTTCCATACATCCCGCGCTTCGTGTCGCGAGCCGAAGCTTTAGGCCAACGCCTAAGTGCTACAAGCTATGCTGGGAGGTTCAGGGTTCAGGGTTTAGGGTCCCAGGTTTGGGCTTTAGGTTTCAGGGTTTAGGGTTTATGGTTCAGGGTTTAGGGTCCAATTCATTTAGGATTTAGTGTTAAGGGTTTAAGCTCCACATGTTAGGAGCAAACCTCATCCCCTACTTGTTGACAATGAAACCCGCGCCTCCCCAACAGCTAAAATACATTTCAGCATCCTATCGGGGATACTCATTATTAGGGGGTGTGGGAGATTTTTAACATTTTATGAGGGGAAAACTCAGGTTTCGGGTTTAGGGTTGAGGCTTAAGTGTTTCAGGTACATGTCTTGAATGCAGCTTGATCGTATCCCGTTGCAACGTTGGAAGGGTTCAGGTCTGGGTTGGTCCTTAAACCCTAAACCCTTAAACCTCAACCCCAAAACCCCTAAACCCTTAATCGGCAACCCCTAAACCCCTAAACCCTTCATCCTAAAATTCTAAACCCAAAAACTTTTAATCCTAGACCCCTAAACCTAAGCCTCAAAATCTCCGAAACCCTTAATCGAAAACCCTTCAACCCTTAATCCCAAACCCCAAATCCCAAGAAACCTTAATCTTAAACCCCAAAGCCCTAAACCCTGAAATGTTTAGGGGAATGGTTGTGAGGTTTGGCTTGCAGGGGTGGAGTGTAGGTCAATTCCCCCTAAAGTAATAGCTCCTCAATATACCTACAGTAGTCCCTTGTACCCATTACTTGGCGGGGGACTGACCCAAGGTGTTGGGGCACAGAATTCGGGATTTCAGACTAAGTGTCGAGGGTTGAGGGTTCAGAGCTCAAGATTCAGGTGAAGTGTTTCAGGGCGCACAAGGAGTGTCGAGGGTTGGGGTTTTAGGGTTCAGGGTTCTTTATGTTGATAGGCTTCTGTAACAGGAAAAAGCGTACTGTACAGTGGAAGCATGGAGCACCTGCGTTCAGAGTCTTCGAGGCCTGGAATTTGCTTTCAAGCTCTCAAGCGTCCCGCAACCAAGGACCTCGATCGGCTGGCATCACCCTGCTGTTCCCGAACCCTAAACCCTTCAAGCGCGAACAACCCCAGGAAACTGGGTTCCGCGACAAATGTCTTACAACAAGATCCCTAAATCGGAGCTCCAAATGCCAAAGCCTTTATTGGAATACTGTTAAGCAATATAATTCTATAGTCCTTCTTGGGTTTTTAATATAATACGAATGCAAGACCTATTGCCAGCAGTGGCCCAGAAATCCTTCTTAACATTTTCTCTGCAAGCTCAGTTTCCATTTTCCGTTGCACTTTCCATCATTTCCTTAAATCCTAAACGAATCCATACAAAAAACTATGTATCATATATATATATATATGTATACACGTATATATTCCCCATGTCATCCCTATATAGTCTCTATGTAAACACTATACAGACCCTCTATAACCCCTCTATGAATCTCATATAATCCCTACATAATCCCTATAACCCCTTCCCCTCAACATTAAATTCCCCACCCACCTAATATTCAACATTCCCAAAACTTTATATAATATACCACACATGCATTTAAAATTATGAGGGTGGGTGGGGTTTGACATTACGGGGTGGGGACTACACCTAAACCCTAAACCCTAAACGTAGGGTAGTACACCCTTAGGGGGCGGGAATTATGATTCTTACAAGGTCCTACCCAGCCGAAGGCATCTCCAACCTTGTCCTCTTCTGCCTGGACGAGGAAGCCATGCAGAGTTGCCAAGCGCTGCCCGGGAAACTTGAGAGGCCCCATTGGGGTAATATTAGCGTAATATTGGGATAATGGGAGATAAGACAGAAATTGCTATTTAGGGTTTAGGGTTTAGGGTAAGAGGTCAAACGGATTGATTTTGGGTGGGTTGAAGTGAGTTCTGGGTGGGTTTGGGAGTGTTTTGGGGGATTTGGGTGGGTTTAGGATTTGCTGAGGTTTTTCCGCGGGATTGGTGACAACAGCTAGGAGCTCGCCCACGCAGGGTGTTCTAAGAGACCCCCCGGATAGATTGAAACGGTGCAGGGGTGGCTAGCCCTACAACCCCAAGCCTTGGGCACGTCTTTAATCTTACAGAGTGGATAGCCTTTTCTGGTCTCTCGGACTGAGACCACATTCTTCGTATTGGGCAAGACAGGACACTGCTTCTGTTCAAGGGGCGTGTATGTTGTTGTAAAGCGGCACTTCTGCATTTTTCGGCGATCGTATGGGCATTCAAGCTCTGTTGTTCAGGGTATAGGCTTGTTGAGTTTGTTAAATCTACATGTTTCTAGTGTTTTTTTCTTCGGAGAGCTCTAAGTATTCTCGTTTTTATTCTGATGCTGCTGGGCTTGCGATGTACCTTCATTCCTGGTGTGATATGTCAAATCGACTCCATGATTTGGAAAGCGCTGATGGAGGGGTGAGGGGGAAAGGGCTCAGGGAGGCGAAGCGTCTCATGGCAGTCCCTTAATATAGTATAAAATAATAAAGTATAATTTAACATATTATGGTAATAGGGTATATGTTGGGGTTATATAGGGATAATGGAAAAGAAAATGGAAACTACTATAGGGTTTTATTTGAGGTTCTGGTCTTGGTCCAACTTGGCAGTTTTTTCCTCAGCAGGTGTGTTCCTGGGACACCGTCCATCCTCAACAAGTTCACTCTGCGCGGCCCTGAGCATCTGACGCCCTCGCAGGTCCAAATCGTTCAGGGTCTCGGTTCAACTCCACTCGCCCAAGAAATATAGTCCCCCTCAAGTAGATAGAATATGGTTTTGGGTATATTATACTAAGATCCCCCTATACCCCACATTCTATCTACTTCAGGGGGACTATAAGCTTGCAGCAAATGCTTTTGAGGATACGTCCCACAGGTTGGACCCATGGGCCGCTAGTATGGGCCCTTAATCCTGGGGTCCTTAGATATTTGTCACCTACCATGCGCAACGCAATAAGCCTGAACAGCTGGGTTGCTGTTAAGGAATTTAATCTAAGTTACTATACAGGGGAAACCCGATTATTCATTACATACACCAATTATGGTAACCTAATTTAAGTTCCTTAACAGCAACCTAGATAGGGGCCCATAGTTGGGACCCTGAAAAACCCTCTTCGCGCATACCCTAAACCCCACTCCCTAGATCCTAAACCCTAAGCCCTAAACCCTAAACCCCTAAATCCCTAAGGCAGCTTCGGTGGATATTTCAGGGCATCCTCTTCTCGTATTTTGGAGGTTTCCGATAATCAGGGCTACCCCTTTTTGGGGGGTTCCTGTAATAAGTATTATAGTATTTGGGGTCTATACTAAGGGAAGTTTCAATTCTTATTCAGAGTTTTTTTCCAGATTCTACCCCTGCAGGGGATCCTTGTAGTACGCAGCCGCCCGTATCTCCCAGATGAGAGTGGCAACATGGACTACTGATTTGAGTGAAGTTGGGTACCTGCGACATCCCTACCCAAAAACTCTCACCACCATTGAATACTGCAGCTTTGTCATTTCTCGCGCTTTTGCTGGCCCACAGACCGCCGCGTCTTTGTCCATTTTACCCTTCTGTTATCGAATGGCCGAATGAGCCTGGGCCGCGTGGCCTGGTTCTGCTTGAGCCTGCTTGCCCAAAGCCGCTGGGCCTGAAACCCCAACCTTTTTTTTGAAGGATTTCATATTTGAGCTAGAGTCTAAACTCAAAGCAAACCCCAAATTCAGAACTCTCAGCCCAAAACCCTGAACTCTACGTCACAACCTGAACCCTACACCCTAAACCCTGAAACCCTATATATCCCTATGCATTTTCATATATCCTTGTATATCCCCACATAACCCCTTGAAAGGGGACCTGTGGAAGCCATCAAACCTCCATAGGCTACGCACAGGAGGCTCACTGCGAGTTGGCAGAACATCGGAGTGCTAGCCTTGCGCAGCTGAAAACCCGGATCCAGGCAGCCAGGTTGGGGTTTTAGGGACCTTTAAATGGTATCTATGGGGATACATGTGGCGATAAATGAGGATATGTAGGGACATTTAAGGTTTAGTCCTTGGGTTTTTTAAGTTTAGCCTTCAAGGGATGTAGGAGTATACTCCAGGTTTAGGCTTTATGGGTTTAGGATTCGAGGGTGTAGGGTCCGGGAGAAAGGGTCTAGGATGCACCCGGGTTAACATATATCTGACAACACCCCAAGAACCACTGGTAATGCAGCACCCTACATTTGCGATTCCGAAATGGGGCCCTAAACGCCAAACCCTAAATCACGCAGTTGATGGTGTGGCTATTCAAGTCTTGCACTGACCCAGACTCACTCATGCG
This sequence comes from Symbiodinium pilosum, assembly GCA_905231905.1. Lineage (NCBI taxonomy): Eukaryota > Dinophyceae > Suessiales > Symbiodiniaceae > Symbiodinium > Symbiodinium pilosum. Next base: position 7,796 of record CAJNIZ010001031.1, read on the forward strand.
CACATAGAAGGTTTAATTAGCTAGGGTTTAGGGTCTAGGGTTTAGTCTTAAGGGAAGCATGTAGATAGATTTCCTATATTTGTATATGCAGACGTGGTATCAAACGCGTCTAGCGAAGCTGCGATCAAGATGGAGGTCCTAGCTTCGCAGGGCACAGGCCCAGCGCAGAGGTTGTCGGCCAAACCTGTAGCTCCAGAGTATGGTCTTTAAGACGAGGTTTCGGGGCCTAACCGAGTAGAACATACAAGAGGATCTGGGGCAAAGTCCGCTAAAGATATGTAAGAATTACAAGGGGATGCTATTCCTAACTATGAGAGCAGCAGAGCAGCAAAAGCTACCGCGTTTTGCAGGGTGCCTTGAAAAACATCTAAACTCTCAAGCCTACAGCCCTAAAACCTTAAACTTTGCCCTAAATCCCTGAACACTCTCGACTCTCAACTAATGAGAGTATTTGCTTAGACCTACGATAAGGACCCTTCAAGAGTCATACGATAGTCTTAGGGTCCTCATGTTTGGAGGTTGGGGTTACCGACATCCCTTCATCATCTACTATAAATCACTATATAACCCAGTGTCCATCCCATTATCCATTTGAGTCTCCACTACTGGGCTAATATCCCCAAACCAAAATCATCCCTATAATATCCCTATTAAATCCATTGGGGATGCCCCACCCAAAACCCAAAACCCAAAACCCAAAACCCAAAACCCTAAACCCAATACCCTAAACCCAAAACCCAAAACCCTATCAGGAAGCCAAGAGCTCCTCTGCTGCGGCTCCTTGCATTTCTCCGGGCTTGAAGTCTGTGACCCTTCTTGTCCACTGTCGGCAGACCAAGGAGTGGCAGGGATCATCATACTCATCCGTAGCTCTGGCAAAGAAAGCGGAAGCTACTGTAGGGTTAAGGGTTTAGGGTTTGGTTTAGGGTATGGGGTTTAGGGTTTAGGGTTTGGGGTTTAGGGTTTAGGGTTTGGGGTATGGGGTTTCGGGTTTAGGGTATCGGGTTGAGGGTTTAGGCTTCAGATTGGGCACGGGGGAAGGAGTTATGGGGACAGTGACAAGGATTGTTGTGAGGGTTTCTATGGAGACTATGGGGATCTATTCTTCGAATGCCATCTCAGCATCCAGCAAGGGTTGTAAGTTTGTAGAGCGCACTATTAACAATAGTAGTAATTAGTTTAGTTATAATACTGATGATAAAATGGTAGTAATAATAGTAAGAATGGTAATTAGTAATAGTAGTAAGTTTGTCAACAAATAACCCTAATATTACCCTATTATAGTAGTTTCCATTTCATTTTCCATCATCCCTTATATAAGCCCAATATCAGCTCAATTTGTCGAATTCATTCACCCTAAACCCTAAATCCTTTTTTTAGATGCTTCCAGAAGTAGGGCTTCCTTTGCACGAGTCGTTCTTGGGGTCAAAGTGTCCGTTTGGGCTTCGGGCTTGCGGTCTCCTACCCTAAACCCTATACCTTAGGAGGACCCCCCACCCTGTAATAGTGGTATAATAGGAATATAAGAGGGCCCTAATATAATCACCATTATGCCTTATGGTCACTATTACTGGGTGGGGGGTCCACCTAACCTATACCCTACACCTTATACCCTAAACCCTAAATGTTCTACTCTAAACCCTACACCTTATACCTTAAACCCTAAACCGCTAAACCGTATACACTAAACCCAACATGTACCTTAAACCCCTAAACCCTTAAACCCTAAACCTCATACTCTAAACCCTACACCTGTTACCTTACACCCTAAACCTTATATCCTAAACCCTAAACCGGGTCGTAGGGCTCTCAGATTTTGCAGGTCATGGGCAAAGGTTGCAGGCCTAGGGTTGCAGGTCTACTGATGGCGAGGGCTCCGGGTTTTGAGTTTAGAGCTGGTGGTTTAGGGTTTAGGGTTCAAGATTCGCAATAATTTATTAAGGGGCTGGTTAGCAAGGATTGACGGAATGGCTGCTTATGACTTATAGTAGTCTTTACATCAACCCCGAAAACGTAGTAGTTTCCATTTTCTTTTGCCTTCCCCAATCCCTAATGCCTAGTCCCTAAATAGTAGTTTCCATTTTCTTTTTCATTCCTGCATTCCCTTGCTAAACCCTAAACCCTACATAACTCTAATTTCCATTTTGCTTTCCATTTTCTATCTGCTTCTCCATTATGCTAAAAAACCTTAAACCTCTAACCCCAAACCTCTAACCCTAAACCCCAAAGCGTAAAGCCTAAAGCCTCTTACCTCCAAAGCCCCTAAATCCTAACCCCAAGCCTCCAAAACCCTTAAGCCCTAAACCCTAAACCCTAAACCACCCTAAACCACCGTAAACCACCTAAACCCTAAACCCTAAACATGGGCCGGAAAGGAGATCTGCGAGCTCCGTAGGCCGCTGATCCAGTCCTATGCTCCCTTCTTCAGGGAGGTTCGATGGCTCCTTTCCTGGCCCCTTGGGAGGGTTTAGGGTTTTAGGGTTTGAGGTTTAGGGTTTATAGGGTTTAGGGTTTAGGGGTTTAGGGTTTCCATTTGGGCATTGTCTTTTCCATTTGATCTTGCATTATGCTGGGCAGTATCCCCCTTTCCTAAACCTCTGATACTGTGGGGCTCTAGTCTTCTTTGGTTGCTGACCCACAGGAGCCGTTGGATAATATATTAGAATTATATACAGCCTATTTTAGATTGTTACCGGGTGGCCTACACCATAAACCCTAAACCCTACACCCTAAACCTTAAACCCTAGACCCTAAACCCTAAATCCTAAACCCTAAACCCTTAACCCTAAACCCCAAACCCTAAAGCCTATACCAAAGGCCTAACTCCACCGAGCAGCTCCGGGCGACGGAACACCTCTGCCACCAGCCTGGGGACCCCTACCTCTGCGTAACCAAGGCCTGCGAGGTAAACTTTGGGGTCTGGGGAGTAGGGGTTAGGGTTTAGGGTTTAGGGTTTAGGGTCTTAGGGTTTAGGGTTTAGAGGTTAGGGTCTGGGGGTAGGAGGGGATTTCGGATTGGAGGGTAGATTTGGAGTTCAGGGGGTTGGTTTGTGGTTCAGGTTTGGGATTGTTTAGGTCGTCCCCGGTTTTGTACATAGTGGGGACACAGGTGATTGACATACGTGTTGCTATTGCGGGTTCAGCAGAAAACACCTGACTAAGCATCACGTAGTATCAGAGTGCGTGTTAGGTTCAGACATCAAGGCCTAAACCCTCAACCCTAAACCCTAAATCCACAACCCTAAACCCGAAACCCTAAACCCTAAAGATTAGGAGCCAAGCATGCAATGCATACCTATGTAAAGTGTATGTTTGCATGGCCACTGCTCTCGGATTTCTCAGTCTCTTCAAGCCGAGGCGCTCCTGCATCTCCCCCGAAGTAACATGAAGGATTTAGGAATTAGGGTTGAGGGTTTAGGATTCAGGGTTTCGGGTTTGGGGTAGTTTAGGGTCTAAACTCCTGAACGGGGTTATACAAGGCATTATATAGGGGAGTATAGTAGGGGCTACTAAGGGGGATGCTAGAAGTTAAGAATATAGCTCACAAAAAACCGCGCAAAGACTCTTATTAAGAGTGCTACCTTTGTAGCAAGGGGCCCGGGTTCGGATAATGGCTTGGTTGGGGGAGGGCACCCCAATTTTGCGAGTTCTTTGATAGCATCCTTGTAAACCCAACGCTTTAAATTGATAAGGCGTACTTGAAGGACCAGGCAGGGGGCTTCGTAAGTACATGGGGCACAAATGGGGGTTGTGAAAAATAGGCCAACCTCAATTACAACTCCCTGTATGGGTACCAAGTGCCTGCGACCTCTAGGTAATACCTCTACCAGGCTTGATGCCTCGTTGCTCAAAGCTAGAGCTTGTTATCGGAAAGCATCTGGGCGTCTCCAAAATTCCTATCCACAGCTTGAGACTGCAGTTTGAGATCTAGGGTTTTGTCGTCCTTGAACCCAAAACCCAGAGCCCTCCTCTTCTTGCAATTCCATCTGAGGCCTTTCAGCTGCATGTCGTTTCATGAACCCTAAACCCTAAACCCCAAACCCTAAACCCTTTTCATCCCTTTTCGGTCAAGACCCTTTTAGGGTGATGGTTCACAGGGCAAAGCGCACAAAGACGAGGACGCTCCCTGCATATGAGTTCATGCTAGGGAATTCGGCAGTAAAGATCCAAATGCTTTGATGGGATCCCATGTCATGCGCACTCGGGCCTCTATCTCTGAGACCATGACGGCTCCGGAGTCCTCAACTCTAAACCCTGTAGGCCCTAAACCCTATAATCCCTAAACCTTGAGCTCCGAAACCGGAACCTTGAGCTGCAAACCGCGCATCCCAAACACGGTTATAGGGGTTAGGGTTTAGGGATTTAGGGGGGTAGGGTTTAGGGCTTAGGGTTTGGGGTTTAGGGTTTAGGGGTTAGGGGTTTAGGGGTTTAGGGTTTTGCGTTTAGGGGTTAGGGT
>CAJNIZ010001032.1:1235-30170 GCA_905231905.1 Symbiodinium pilosum
TGGAATAAACTTAAAATTCTTTAATTGTTACAAACGGAGGACTTGAGGCCTGTTGCTGGTGGAGGAGTCTACGGGGGAGGGGGGTTGAATTTTCTTGAAGCGCAAACATGGCGATGCGACGAACTTTCCGCCCGCCGCAGTAGAATCCTTACTTAGTATATTCCCTTTTTTGTAGGAGTCCCCAGTACGATGTGCTGGATGAGTTCATTCTGTGGAACCAGACAACCGGGATGCTTCCGGGTAGGTTGAAACGAGGAAATCCTGTCATCCACTGCATGGAGCATGTGCTATTATTCGTTGTGCCACTAACATCATTAGTTGCTGCTGTTCTGATTTTTCATTCTTTGAATACTGAACCCTAAACCCTATAGTTGTTTCCATTTTATTTCCCTTTATCCCTATATAACCCCTATATATAACCTATTATAATATAGTAGTTTCCATTGTATTTTCCTTTATCCCAATGTGTTAGGGACAAGCTCCTGAGGCTCCTGAAAGCCTGCAGGAGATTACTTGCCTGAATGAACACATATGGGTGTTTCCCAAAATAAGGGGTACCTGTAAAGGGGTTTATAGGGGTTATATAGGGATATTATCGGACTATATAGGGTTTAGGGATTAGGGTTTAGGGTTTCCCAAAATAAGGGGTACCATTTTGGGGGTCCCAGTAATAAGGACTATAGTATTTTGGGGTCTATAATTTTGGGAAACTACCATATCGAGCTTTGGGAAGTTTCATGATGATGGAGGCTACCACCCTAAGTATAGATGCTCGAGGGTTTATAGGGTTTGTGCCCAGCCCCCACGCAGGAAGCATCCAGGAATGAATTCAGAGAGCACTTTGAGATTCGTGATAATTCCAGTTCCTTCATATATCACCGTGCTATATCAAAAACATTCATCATCAGGTGGTTGGGAGTGCCATGGTTGTGGGAGGAGATCACTTCTTGAGCGTACTATCAGGTGGAAAGGGAATCAGGCGTTGCAAAGGACGGCATAAGGACACCCAGGCCTTGGAGCCCTCAACCCCCTCTAGGCTCAGGGCCGTTGAGTTTTGGAGGCTTAGAGACTTTAGAGATCTATGAGTTCAAAGACTAAATTCCACCGATCGCAATCCCTAGCTGAGACACTGAACTTTGAACTGACGAAAAGGAATGGCCTTTTCAATGGGAGCCCTGGGAAGGCTATCAGCCCCTCGTCAAGTTCTGACCAATTGAGCTTTTGTGGAACTTTCGCGGAAATCAGGGGTCGCATGTAATCAGTCGTTTTTTTTGCTCTGTCAGTGTTTTTCTTCTGAATTATTTTAGCTCTGACGATTTTCCCCTCAGCGTGGTGAGAGGCTCTGTTGGAGTCCTTATGGCATATGTGGGCTCCCTAAACATTAATAGTATAGAATTTGTGCCCTAAAACCCTCTAATTTGGGTCCTTGGAAATTTAGGGAGACAGTATGGGACCTTGGGGAGACTTATCGATGTGTTGGCGAGTCCTGGGAAGTCACAACGGAGTGGAGGGTTTCTGCTTTTAGCAACACCCTAAGGGTCCAAGGACCCAAATAATAGGGCGTTAGGGCCCAAATACTAGAATATTAATGGTACTTGGGCCCTTAAACCCTATTATTTTGGTCCTTGGACCCTTAGGGAAATCTAATCCGAAACGCTTGACTTTGAGCCATGAACCCTGAGTCGTGAGGATAAAGCCGCTACCCGGACCTCAAAAACATGGGCAAAGTTGTGATCCACAACTCTCCCACTGGGTCCATGTACCCAATAATTAGGTACTTGGGAGTTGGGTAATAGTAATTATAGTACAGGTTTTGGGTAATAAGTATATGACTATTAGGTACTTGGACGTTTGGGGTCTCCAAAAGCCAAGCAGCTGTTATTCTACATGCTTTTGGGCCTTTGGGGGTTCACATAGTAGTCCTCCTTATCAGTGTGAAGGCTCATGATCCCGGTGGGTTGCTGATCTTCAAATATACGCTAAAGTCCGAGGGTTTTTCATGTTTAGGGCTTAGGGTATATGGCTTAGGGAATTGTGGTCGCATCGTATGGAAGGTGTTGGTTACAAGTCGTACTGCCTAGTGACTGAGTCTCCCACCCTTCCAAGCACCATGGCCCAAACGATTGATGCTTTTCTGGAAAGGTGTACATCTTCTTACTTCAGTCTGCTCACCTACATGCAATAATGGACTGTACACGCATTGGCACTAGGATCCCCAATCGTTAAGAGTACATTCCTGAATTAGTAGTTTCTGGGCTCAATGAGTAACAAGCACATCATGACATGAAATTGTGGGAGTCATGCGTCCGGAGATTGGTGGATACATTTTTTTGAACGGCAGGGCCAAGAACCCTATGTGGAAGAACGATTCCACTTTTCCAGGGGTTCTGCATCGTAAACATACTGCACAAGCCCGGCCAACACCTGAATGAGATTACCTGACAGTAATTCTGTAAAACGGAGCCACTAAACCTCACATCTTCCCTGGAGTTGTGTCTTACAACCCAGGCGTCATGTACGTGCTTGATCCGCACGGGCGCGTTTCTGGGCCGAAGCATGCTTTATGGTTCAGGTACCCTACCTTGATAGGCCGTTGAGTACCACCGGGTTCACGAATATGTGAGGGCTATCGAGGGGTTACTTCAGGGTTATTAGCGGCATAAAGTAGTTTCGCACACCAAAATGCTTCAAAGTAACAGAACTTGTTTTTGGAATGGGTATTGACTGTGCGAAATCAAGTTCCAGGAATACAGGGGCTTAGCTACCAATATTATTGTCATATCTATTTCAGGTACCTTCTATCACAGTTATATACAGAATCCAGAACCATAGGTTCGGTAATGATTTGGGCGCCTACATTACAAAATGCCCATACATTCCTACGTAGCCTCAGTTTCCTTTTTTTGTTTTCTCCTTTTTCTTGTCCAATTGAGCCTGAGATGATTTGTCTATACTTTAAATAAAACCTCAAGCCTTAAACGTCAAGCCCTACAAAATTGGTATTTATTTCGGGCCGGACATTACGACAACAGCTGGTTTGGGGTTGACGAATGAATCCGCAGGTTGCAGGTACGTGGTCTACTTGCGCTGAAGTCTGCAGGGTTGGATCTCCATTCTATTGGCGGTTTCCCAAAATTAGGAGTACAGTACGCTCTTGGGGGTCCTTCTAACACGGATTATAGTATTTGAGGGGTCTATATGAGCTATAGTCTAAACTCCTCGTATCCCCCATTTTTCCCCCCTATGGTAGTCCCCTATATACCCTTCCCTTTAGGGAGTTTAGCCTTGAGCTCATATGGGAGTCTATATGTATGGCTCCCCTCTGGGCCGCTTTTTTAGGAACCTACCACGGGTATCCCCTTGCTCGATTTAAGTAGCAGAACTCACGCTGTCGGCAAGCGGGAGTTCTCACATCCAGCGAGTTCCTGTATACCCCTCCTAGGGACCCAACTAACCCAATGTAGGTAACATTTACAGCCTTTAGTGCCCATGTTTGTATACTTGGATCCGAGGGACCTACAGTAGATATAACATGAGTGTTATTAAAAGGTCAACTTTGAACAAATCATGCTAATGCATGCGGGTCTTAGGTGCAGCTAAAATTTGCAACAGGTTGTAATGTCTAGATTTTGAAAACTTTGGTTGCGGGCCTGGGGTCGGTGATTCCACCCTAAACTCGAAACCTAATTCCCATTGGATCTCAAGCCTTAAACCCTAAGGCCTGCAAATGTCAACCCTTTTCGCATCTACTCAGTCGTCTTGGTATGGGCAGCATCAAGGGAGCTTGAGGTGGAACGCATGCAACACTGCAGCCCTCTAAGATTTGCTAGCTTCCCAGCATAAGGTGACCCCCATATAGACCCCCAAATAGTATAATCCTTGTTTCAAACACCTCCCAAGAAGGTACCCCTCATTTTGGGAAACCCTTATTTCCTGCAGGGACCATCTCATGGCCTTTTGTGGCTCATCACCCGCCTCGGACCTGAACCCTACCGAACCCTAAAAGTATGTACTTTTGGGGTCCAGGACACCGCTGAACTTAGATCCCGGTTTTGGACCCTGACGGCTAGCTCTTGCTTAGACCCCCCAACTTGCCCCAAATAAAAACTTGGAAAGGCGTTGCTTCTGCCCGCTGTTTTGGGGTTACAGGCCATGGTTTGGGTGCTTGAGAGATTTGCGCCCCTGAGCCCCAGACGAAACTGTAAAAACTTCCTCATTAGCAGATAGAAGCCTTTACCCTAAGGCCCTAAGGACGCATGCCCTAAGGCTTTTGGGCCCAAAGACCATACTATGAAAGGCTTTTGGGGGTGCAAATAGCCCAAAGTAGGTAATATTTGCAGACCTTAGGGGCTTAATGTAGGTATTCTCTTACCCTGACGGTGCAAGGACCCACCCAACTACCATTAATAGTATAGAATTCGGGCCCTAAAATCTGGTCCTTGGACCCTTAGGGTTATACTTGGATCCCTTTATTATGTTAGGGTAAGGCTTAACCCCATGTATTTGGCTACGGGTTAATAGCTCATCCCCGAGCTTCGCAATCTCCTGGTATAAATGTAAGTGAGCTGTAGTCTAACCTCCTTGAAGGGGGTTGTATAGGGGACTCTTATAGGGGTTAAGAAGGGGGATACTAGGAGTTTAGACTATGTTTGGACTATAGCTCGTACAGCAAAAATCTCAAGCGTAGTTTTCATCCCAAACCAGATCTGACACCATTGGCCAAAGCCCCAAAACCAAACCGACCCGACGGAAGCCCTGTTGTTGGATCCATGATCCCCAGGTGCAATTTACCGATTCGGCTCCGTACTATGGTGCCTGGTGCTGGAAAACCGCTCCGCCTAATCAGGATGGTTCTACAGACCTTTGCCCTTGTCTGAAAATTTTGGGGTGTCTTGGAAATACTACTAAGCGTGCCATATTATGACGTTCCATGAAGCAGTTTCTGGTAAGGCTTTCATGGCAGCTGCAGGTATCTGCTGGGCTGCCTGATAACACGGGTGTTTGCGGGAATGCTTTGACAACGTACTGCAGCGCAGCTTTTTTAGACGAAATCCTACAGCGAGGGGTTTCGGAGTTTGAACGAATTTGCGGTTTCTCATCGGCCGCTGGGTAAAAATCCTTTTCAAATGGTTTTGACCCCTTCAGTGCTGCCGAGTCTGTTGTTTGAATGACATGGGTTGGTTGCGTTTTAGGGTCGAGGGTTTCGGCACCTTTGACGAGGTCCTGGGTCGAGAGGACTTCGGCAATTCCTTTGCTGTCGACACCTATTCTTGAGCAACACCAATTCCTCATAATCCCTACACAAGTTTAATACAAACTGCTCCAAATCTCTACATTACGTCTTTCCAAGCATTTGGCGCTGCCTGTGTCCTGACACTTGCATGTTGCAACCTGTGCGGACGCACGGTTTTCTTACAACTCCCTCGATTCTGCTTCCAAGGACCTGCAGTTAGGTCGTGACCTTTTGAAACGTGAAAGCCTGGGCCAAAACCCCAACCGACAGGTACTGCGTGCTTCATGACTGGCACAGCAATGGGTTTGCGAGGTGCTTGGTGTCCTGGCTGACCTTGAGGGGGTCAGTGTACTTGACACTTAGTAGTACTTAGTAGGCAAACAGGAAGATCATTGAAAGGAGTTACCCTGGTGGGCTGCATGGCATTTTGTGATGATTTCCAACCAGTCGCAGGGAGATCAGGGATTTGAGAGGGGGAGGTTTAGGGTTTATGGGTGATGCTCCGGGTGCTATTCATGGTGGAAAGCAACACAGACTACCTTGGGCATGACAACCGTCTTGCCTGAGTTATTTTTACTGAAATCTTTAGTAGGATGATATTCCTTTTCGGGGGCAACGTGTGGGGTTCCACCTGTCTGGAACACATCTGGTTCATTTTCAGGATAGGGGGTGCTCATATTCCCCAAAGTATATAGTAGCACCCTGGACATTTGTGGACGCTCGCATCTGAGGCACCTCCCCAGAAGCAAGTTCATCAGCCAGTTTTGGGCTTCAGTCTGTGCCTTGGTGCATGATGCTGCTAGACGGGGCCACGCAACTCAGGGTAAAAACCCTAAAGCCTTGACATTCAATGAATGCTCTGATGGCATATGCTGACAAAGGCAGAGAACACTCACAGGCAAGGAACCCAGAATACATCACGCGCGTGTTGAATACAATATCTGCCCAGGTTTGGACCTGATAGGTTGAGCGCTTGGGTTTGGAAATGTGCTTTGGAGATTTACAGAGATCAGCGTGCCCATGCCTTGGTGGATGAAAGGGCGGAACAGTCATTGTCTTGCTGGTTGGCAAGGAATGGATGGACAGCAACATGAACCTACTCTATTCTTGACGACTGCATATGCGTTGCTGTAGGCATCCATTCCTCCACGTCATGCAGCAAAACAGTACGTTGTAGGATGTTGGCCGCTGGGAGATTCAAGATATGGCTTGGCCACATCATATACCAGCAGTTGAAATGACCATATGGGTGGTTGTCAAAATCATGGTCCCTCTTCGGGTACCCCAAATATTTGCAACGAAGCCCTTCTGAACTTGCCTTCCCTGACTGATTTGTTCCTGGTTCTGCTCCTGCTGTTGCTAAAGATCTGATTTGTCTTAGCTGTGAATCACATGCGCATAGAGGGTTTATGGCAGTGCCCTCCCCAACTCAATGCTGGGTGCTCCTGGGACCCGAATGTACTTACTATTCTGTTGCGATCTGAAATCATCGGCCTTGGATGACTATGGTGGTTAAGTCGAATGCCACACGCCACATCCCATCTAGAACATCCAGAAACCTAGAGGAACCCAGATGAGTAGTATTTAATTTGGAGATACTATGGTACCCATTATAGAGCAAGATTATATCCTGTATGTTATATAAGGAATAGAATCTTACTAGGTTCAACCACCCAAAAAAACATTACACAATATAACCCCCAATATATACCTTATTAGAATACAGTAGTTTCCATTTTCTTCTCCATACTAGGTTCAACCACCCCAAAAAAACATTTTTCAAAAAAAATACTCAAGTGGGTTTAGGGTTTTGGGAATATGTACCCTGGTATAATGTAGTAGTTTCCATTCTCTTGTCCATTATTCAGATAACCTCTGAAAAGTTGCTTTTGAATCCACCCCACCTTGGCCGTAGGCGTAAGTCCCACCTGGAACTGAAGCCCTCGACCTCCATCCATCAGTTTAGGGTTTAGGGTTTAGGGTTTAGGCTTTAGAGTTTAGGGTTTAGGGTTTAGGGTTTAGGGACCTCCAAAATCCCAAACATCTCTAGCACTGAAACTGGAAATGGTGGACGGAAACGTCTTGGAGCTGCAAATGGGTGGGGCGAAGGCGGGTAGACTTAACAAAGCTCGGGCCCAAGCAACACTTTCCCTGATGAAGATCCTTCACCCCCCACATATTAGCGGTTTAGGGTTAAAGGTTTAGGGTTCAGGGCTTGAATGCCCCCAGTCAAATAACATTATATATATATATATGTGTTGAGGGAGTAGTTATTTTTAAGGTGGTGGTCAGCTTTTTGTATATGTATATATATATATGTATATCATGTTGGGGTGAGCAGGGTAAAGCTTTTTAGACGGATAAAGCCGAGCCCAATCAATCTTATGTACTATGTACCACAACAGCTAGTTAAAAAGTTTTCTGATATGAGCTGTAGTCGAAACTAGTAAGGTTTAGAGTCTAGGGTTAATTCCCATATGAACTGTACTCAAAACTCCTGAAGGGGGGTATTAAGGGACTATCTATCTATCTATCTGTATATATATGTAGATATAGTGGAGTATTACGGGGGAGATGAAGGGGAATATTCGGAGTGTAAGTACAGGATTACCAAGAGACACTGAAGGGTGGAGGTAGGCGTCCCTTTGAGATTTCAGCGCTGTCCGCAAAATATTCCCTAATCGGAAACCTTGTCTTTTAAAGATATGGGAAATACCCTTAAACCCTAAACCCTGCAATTTACGTTCAAGAGCTCATGCGATTGGACATCAGTTGAAGCTCCAACATCCTGGTGGTTAGTCAGGAGTAAGGGGCATCGAATCCCTCTATAAGCCCTGTACGACATGTTCCCTTACTTCCTACAAACCCTAAACCCTAAACCCCACACATACTATATTCCCCCTAGTAAGTAAGTCCCACAATACTACATTCCCCCTAGTAATTAAGTCCCAGGTATGTGGTTCGGTGCATGGATCGTTGGTTTGGCGATCTGGATACCGTTGATTTTGGATGGTTTCGCTTCCTACACAAGCTACTCGAAGCTTGTTTAGGGTCTAGGGTTTAGGGTTTAGGATGGGGTGCCCATCCCTATAAATGTTTGGCTTGTGGCGTGGTCCTGATGACGAAGTTAGTCAAAGGTAGCTATGATACTCCAGAACAGAACCAGCTTTGATAGTTCCTTGCATATGGAGGCCCCAATATAGACCCAAAGATATTACAGTCCTTATTTAGGGATCCCCCCCAAAAAAGTTACCCCAAATTTTGGGAAACCTTCATGTCAGACAGCCTAGCATGTTTTTTACATTTATTTCTATGTTTGGTTTCATACTGCGATGATGCGGATAAAACATATCATGCAAGATGGTATAACGTACTAAAGCATAGTATAACATAACATAACATAACAACACCATATCATATACTATTGCCGTAATAGAATGATATAGTATACAAATATAACGCAAGAACAGTATACCAAAACAATGAAGGGTGGTGTCTGGTAGCTTGGGACAGGGTTTGGGTGTAGGTGTTAGGGGATTTGGGGCGCGGGGGCCCGGGAATTAAAGTGTAAAGTTCGTGCTTCGAAAGCTGTACCCGCAACTTATGGAGATCCCTAACCCTTTCCCCCGCTTATCCCCGATGACCATGAGCTTGCTCTTAATGCCTGCCCTAATTTGAATAGCTTCTGTTGATACTAAAGATCCTGCATGACCTTGCTGTACTATAACATCATAATTTCCGAGCTTTAGGGTACCTAGGGTCATGCAGGATTTTTAGTATCCACCATTTGTCAACCAGGTAAGGAGTACTCCTCGTGTTTGACCACCCAACACCTTCAATCTAGCATCCACCTGCTTCTGAGAAGCTCAACATTCTGAATCCCAAGCCAACCGCTGCCAGATATGCTCCATTTTTAGTTAGTACCCAACACACTACACAAAACCTATAAACTTCTTTACAAGCCCAGTTGCCATGTCATTTCTCATGTTCTTTTCCACTTGAGTCTCCGTTATCCTAAGCCCAAACCCTCCCGCAAAAAGTTCTAAACCCTGAACCCTCTGAGCGCATGCCTGCCCGCAGCTTGTCCCTTCCGGAGGTTTTGAAGACCCAGACGTGCAGATGTACTCTCAGCGCCATGGCACAATTAGGGTTCGCGGTGTAGCAACAGCCTTAGCCGCCAGCTCTTAGGTCTTAGGGTCAGGACCAACAGTAGATATGGGGGTTTCCCGAAATGAGGGACACCATTTGGGCAGTCCCCTTAACAAAGGGCTATAATATGTTTTAGTCTAAATTGGGGTCCCCCTATTTTGTGAATTTGGCGCAATCCTTGGCATAAGCTTAGGACACCGTGATGAGGCCCTGACGAGCTTTCAACGGTTTACCCCCTAAACCCTAAACCCTATTGTGTTTCTTGTTGAGCCCCTCATCTGGGATCAGGTTTTTAAAAGGGTTCTAATGGGAACCCCCCACAGGGAACCCCAGGAACATAGTAGGAATATGACAGAACATAAGGACCCTGGTAGGTACATTTCTATCATATTCCTACTATATTCTTGGGATTCCCTGTTTCGGGTTTCCAGCAAAATCCCTTTAGATTAGGCTTTGGGCTTTGGAGCTTACGGGGCGCCAAGGGCCTATGCCCTCAGCTAGCGGTTGGGCCAAGGGTATCCCATATATCTACTTTGGGGCCAATACGTCACGACATGAACCGTTTGCGTTGCAATTACGTCCGCCTGCAAGAAATCGTAGTGCCTGATCTTTGGCAGTTGTGCAAAGCTACAGCTGAAATCATCCAGCCACGTTGGAACTAAGTGGCCTTCTTAAACAGGCTGAGGGTTGTTTGGGGCTTAGGGCTGAACCCGGAAACCTCATCCCTAAAAATAGTCAAGGCCCGGTAGGCCGAGGGAGCGAAGGGCAGAAGGGAGCTAGGCCTGGGTCTTAGGGTCTGGGGTTTAAGGTTTAGGTTGGTACTGCCCCCACCCAGTAACGGTCTGTAATAGCGGGAACGTTAAGGGCTGTATATACTCACTGTTATAAATGTTATCCAACTGTTACTGGGTGGGGGCAGTACACAAGGTTTGGATCTGAACCCCAACAGGAGCATCTAGAATGATGGTCCTTTCTGCTGAGTTTTGGGTCTGAATTCCCTAAACCCTAAACCCTATAGAGTTTGAGGTTAGGGGAGATGTTTCTCAAACACAGGTTCCTCATGACCCTATACTTCTACGGGAAGTTCCAGAAGGTTCGGGGTTCAATAGGTTGCCCCATCCATGCACTCAAATAGACATAGGGCCACCCAAAGAGGGAGCTGTATTTTTTGAAATCCTTTAATGAAGCAACGCCCGAAAAGGGGCCTCTGATTCTGAGGCCTACCAAAGCCCCCCCTCAAAACCTCGAACCCTAAACCTCCTTTGCTCTAAACTGACTCGTTGTTTGGACTATCGCTTTAAAAGACAATAAGCAAGACAGAACTCCAGCTTCCAGTGATGTCCCAACAAGGAACCCAGAAACTTGAAGCCCTGAACCCTTTCTTCTCCCCAGGTTGCAAAAGAGGAACCTGCCTCACATTTGGGGTATAATTTGAGGGTTTGGGTTAGCAGCATCCTCTGATTATTCGATGATATTATTCCGAATTCCTCATGATACAGGCCCGATGTTTTCCTCAATATAATCCACAAGTATAGTAGCTCTATTCACGTTGGGGTTGCCAATTTTCCCTAAACCCTCGGATCGATTGGGGCTTGAGCCCTTCAATGGAGGGAAGACCTTCCCCTGGTCCTACTTTATCATACATAGTTGTCCTCATGTTGTCCCCATGATCCTTCTGTAGGACTGTAGAAGAGTACGTATATTCAGTATTCCATCGCATTCAAGGAAGACCTTCGCATGGTCCTACAACCACCTCTTCCAGACTTTTGGGGCCTGTTCCCTCACTGCTTCGCAGCTGATTCCTACTGGGTTGCTGTTAAGGAACTCAGGTTAAGTGGCCACAATGCGTATACATATATAAATATATATATATATGATAGTTTCCCAAAATAGGGGACCCCAATATAGATCCGAATGCACTATAGCCCTTATGATAGGGACCCCGCCCCCCAAAGGTGCCCCTAATTTTTCGGAAGCCTTCATATATAGAGTAATTAGCATGGTTTCCCTGGTATAGTAACTTAAGCTCAGTTCCTTCACGGCAACCGAGTCTAGGGGTGGCTGTGCAGTATTCTGGGATTGGGGGCTATTAGTTTTAGCCATGAGAGTTTTAGGTTTAGGGTTTTGGGTTTAGGTAATAGGGTTTGGGGTTTAGGTATTAGGGTTTGGGGTTTAGGTAATAGGGTTTAGGGTTGAGGCTCTAGGTTGGGAGGACCTCCTGCAATAGAAGTAGAATGGGAGTATAAGAGGACCCCGAGTACAATCCTTATTATCCGTTTTGGTCTAGAGTTTAGGGTTTATGGTCTAGGGTTTGGGGTTTCGGCCAGCTTCAGTGCTCCGGACTATTGAATTATACCCAAAACCCTTAGCCCTAAATCCTAAACCCTGGCCCCTATAGATGATAATTTCCCAAAATATGGGGGACGCCCAATGTAGACCCTTATACACTACGTACATAGTCCTTTTTATAGGGCAACAGGTACCCCCTGCCCCGGTTTTGGGAAACTTTCAGATAGGGTAGGAAGGCGAGCCATGGAGTTCAGGCTTTAGGGTTTTTAGGGTTTTTAGGGGTTTTAGGGATTTAGGGTTTAGGATTTAGGGCTTAGGGTTTAGGGTTTAGGATTTAAAGGACTTCTTTGCATTTTCAGTACGCGGCTCTTTGGAGCTCAGTGGTTCACAGCTGAAGCTCGATGTTCTGTCCAATACTGTGGCTTTTTTTATCCCTGTGTACCTACAGGTGGGGCAAGAGACCAGAACTGAAAGGATATAGATTGGGTACTGCCCCCCCTCAGTAACAATTGGATAATAACTATAATATGGTTATATATACAATTACTAGGACCCCTAAAATAGACTGTTACTGGGTGGGGGCAGTACCCAAGATATAGATTTGAGGGCTTGGGGTCTAGGCGGTGCGGATCTAGGCCCCAATCGGGGCCTTTCGCTGTTTGGTCTTGGGGCCCAAGCTTCAGCGTTTGTAGGCTTGGGGATTTGAAGGGGAATGTCACGGCTTGAGCTCAGAGTTTGGTACTGCACAATTGTGGGGTTCAGAGTACCTTGCAGTTGGAAGTATACGTAGTTTCTTGTGATTGTCCCTTGGGCCGACAAGTGCTTTCCAGGCATCATGGGCATTGGTTGGGCCCAGGGGTGTCCGTTTGGGTTTTTACCTGAGTCGTATTTTATTGAGGATACTATGGTACCCAATATAGAGTAAGATTATATCCTCCTTTTGGGGTATAGTATTTTATATAAGGACTATTATCTTACTAGGTTCAACCACCAAAAAAAACGCTGCTCACCTGCCAAAGTGAGGGTCCCTGTCTACTTCCAACGCTTCGGTAGAGCTCGTAATGCAGCACCCATAAAAGAGGGACGAGAATGTTGGACCTGGGGTGCTGGGTTTAGGGCTGTGGGTTCAGGCTAGGCTTGGCAAAATCCACAAGTGTCCATGTAGCTTGAAAGTATACACTTGATCCCCAAAGTAATTTCATGAGAGCTCCCTTGTGGATTTTACCAACCCGAGTCGTTGAACCCGCAACCCTAAACCCAGCACCCCAGGTAAGGGTTTAAAATTTTGACAATTGGCAGCTTACATGTTCGTCCAGTGCTTTCGTGCGCAAGCCAGCCGTGTGTAGACTGTGTTTGGGGGGTTGTTCTAGGGTGGATGCTAAGAATCCTACATGGCCCTAAGTACGTCATACCTGGGAAGTACGGTATCCTAGTATCCTATAATCAAAAGGAAGGTTTAGAGTTCGTTCACCTGAGGGCTGACAGCATAGACCTGTGAACACTGTAGGTTTGTGCTTCTGCCTCCTAGCTTAGTGACTTGGGTCGACTTCTTCAGCAGTAGAGAAAGATGTGCCCACACCAAACCCAAATTTTAGATCCGGGTTTCTGGAATGTGTTACAGCAATTTTCTGTAGGGCTACCAGCGGACCAGAAAGGGTGGACACAGGGGTCCCTTTGGTAGGTAGTATAGTCCCGCGCTGTAAATTTCCTAATTAGGACCCCCATGTCCGTTAACTACGCACGGCAATGAATATCAACTGAAGCTCACACGAACGCCCTTCAATTCCGCTTGGAGGACGGCACCTTGCATTTCTTGGGCTTCAGCTACTAAACTGGTACGTTGAGCCACAGGTACACCACAGACTAGGGCCCAGGGTTAGGGAGGATGCTATTGCCCTTTTAGTAGCTGCTCTTCAAGAAGATTTTAGGTGTACTTGGACCACGTAGGATCAAAACTTGGTTTCCAGAACAAAGCGCTACTAAGGATTCTAAACCCCAAAGGCCCGTCCAGCCGTCCTATAATTTCGGGTGGTAATTTTGAAAACCAGTAGCATGTGTCCAGAACTTTGGGTTCCCCATATCAGACTCCTATCTTCGTTTGCACAGGATGCCAGCTCAGCTGCCATTTATCCTTCATCCTGATTCCCTTTTCAAATGGCCCTCTGCCGCCTGCCTACTGCGCAAGTCAACTCGAGCCATTGTTGTTGCGTAGGGTCTAGGCATCAGAGTTATCGTGAACGGCTCATACACATTTTCTGGTCTATATGAGCTGTAGTCTAAACTCGTAGTATCCCCCTTAATATCCCCTATAGTAGTCCCCTATATAATCCCCTATATAACCCCTTTAAGGAGTTTAGACTATAGTTCATATGAGAGCAAGGCTCATTGACTATAGATGTTGTGGCTCATAGGCCACTCCTGATCACTAGCTAGGAATTCACAGTTACGCCAGGCACGTCTTTCGTATGCTAATACAAACCGGATGTGGCCAGAGTGTGTGCTCAGTTGCTCATTTCTGTTTTGAGAAAGCCCGTGGAATCATGGTGGATGCCTGTGTGAGGTCAGGTCTGGATAGCTAGCAGCATGCTTTAGCCTAAGCTTTTCAAGGCACTAGGATTGATCTAGGGAGTCCAGGGGATGGTTTGATTCGATTTGTGGTTCCCCAACTTGCTGTTTGGCCGTCACAGTTCAAGAAGAACTGTTCTCCACGTCCGGTCCGCCCGGTCATTGTATTTTGGTACGAGGAATCTCATGGCTTCAGTAATCCCAGAAAGTCCCAGTTAGCAAGCCCAGCATCTCGCGAGGTTGTTCCAGAACCAAAGTATAATTATAGGGTATCTGGGCCAGACGCTACGGTGAGGGTCATCGACGTGGAGTAGCTACAAGATGCTCAGGCATCTCTACCGTGCCGCGTGCTTGTGCCAGCATATTTGCACCGCCACACTTCCTGACATGTTGTGTGCCGATGCCCATGCAACCTCACTTGTGATGTCGCATGACATGTGCGGAAAAAAATGGAGCGCACATCTTTGCAAAAGTCTTGAAACTTTTCCATGGCCGGAGCGCTAGAGCTCTCTTTGCCACGCCTGGGTTGTGCAAAGATTTCTGATTCATTTTTCTTTAAGGAGAGGGCTGTGTAGGGGTTTCCTTAAGTTTCCATCCGCGGTGCTCTTTTAAGGGGTCGTTCAGATTGCGCGCCTTTGTCGTTCAACATGGGTCCTTCCTCGCTTCGCTGTTGATCGCGTGTCTCCTCTCGTAATACCATAGACCTTGAACCCGTAGGTCCGGGTACAAGGTGCTTTGCGCGTGTCTTGGGCCCAGTGAGGAAGTGTTGGTCAAGGTAATAATTTCATGAACTCCAACTGTTTTATCACAATGGAAGTGCCCAAAATTGAGGATTTCTTCTGGGTGCTGCGAGCTATGGAAACATCCACATTGTTTCCACACTCCAGCGAAGTCGCTACCTGCCTGCTTGACCCTACGTCCGATGTGCGCCGAGCTTGTTGAAGTAGATGACTTTCGTATTTTTTTTATTTTTTTTGCTTATGCCATGCCATTGTGGTCAGGTCTGGTTAGAGACGCAAAGCAACACAGTGTTTGAGAAACAGACGCAAGAAAACAAACGAGTGCGATGAACAGTGCCTGCAGCTCCACAATCCATGGAACCACGTTTTTGATGTAATCGCAATTATGATAACTTGTGGCCTGTGATACCTTACACCACACCCATGAACCCTGTGCACTTACACCAACAGTCCTGACTCGCAAATCCCGAAGACCCATGTCCCAAATCTTCACAAAGCACACCTTAGGGCTGCCGTCCTGGACTTTGGTGGTTTGTAAAGCCTTCAATCCCAGCAAAGGTTGGTGCTGCTCTCTTCGCTGTTGTGGATGATGTTCTTTGGCTGCTCGGCTGACAGCATCTGGACTGGGGGCCTGTGACAAGTGCATGGGTACTTGCCAAACTGGGCGGTATCTGGCTTCGAGGCGTTAAGGGTTACATTGGTCCAGCAGCCCACTGATCTGTGACCCATGATATTTCTAGGAAAGTTGGATCCTGCTCCATGCCAATTTCTGAAGCTTTGTCAGCCAGAAGCCGTGTATGAGCCGAAAAGCGTTTTAGCGGGATTTGAAGTTTGGCATTACAGAAGGTTTCATGTTTGGTTTTCGTGTTGTGGGTTGAGGGTCCAAGGACTAGCTGAAACAGGTTGGTTGGGCTTCGCACACTCGTTGTTGGGGCTTGCTGTTGGGGAATGCCCTTGTAGACGAGCCGAAGTTACACTTGAAACCCAACACTATTGGGATAAGTCAGTGTAAGTCCGAATAATAGCTGAAGTTGTTTTAGGTCTTTAGGTGATGTAGGACGCTGCGCGCTCAGATTGTGAAACTTGGAATTCCCTGCTCTTGTTTACCTTAGGTGTTGTACCTGCACAATACTTAGTTGGAAGCATTCTAAACAAAGGAACTGCATCACTAGCCAACTATAGACTTTTCAGGAAACATAAAGATGCATTTGTATCTAACTATATATGTATATATATACACGTTTACTTATGTCGATCGATAGAAAAATACTTAAATAGCCACTTACCTCCAGCGTAATCGCAACTACCCCTATTCCGATCCGGTTCTGGATCTTACACGCCCTGCAAAACAAAACTATGTCCTGAGATCAAGCAGTAGAATTGTTGAATGACGTTTCGCATTCCTTATAGTCTTTGTAAGCCTACACACCAGAGTCTTGCTTTTACGTTTCCAATGCGCTCTCCGAGAGGATGAGTCTGGTGCAATCGGAACATCAGGGATGGACGGACACTTATTCAAGTGCAAATGTCATAATTTAAAGCGTAATGTCTTCCCCGCCAGAAATGGTATTGATTGTCGCCTATATGGAGTTTGGAGGTGCGCGCTGAAATTCCGGGTCTTCACTATAAGGATCCCCTCTTCTTATATATTGTGAGACATGTGCAGAGATCCGATTGAGATTCTTTTCGAGGCCCTAAACTGCAAATAATACTGCAATTCTCCCAGGTATTCAAAGATGTTGGGAATCTGGGCACGGACGGTTGGGCTCAATCCGCTTGAAGACCCTGAGCATCACTACGGCCTAGTCGAGTTTGCAAACCCATGTCTTCCAATCAAGACATAGTCCGAACAAACACCTCTCTCCGAAATCAGGTGGCCCGTTTTGTACCCTCAGAAGTATGAAATCACAACTCCAGTAGCAAAAGCCGAGAAAGGAATTCATCTCGCAATCATTTAGGGGATGCGGGCTCCAACCTTACAATCGTAACTCAGATCTTTGCATCCTGCTCTCAAAGCTTGAGGTCCGATGAGCTTCACACACAATCCTGAAACAGCCTGCATGGTTTTAAGAAACGCAACCCGTCTAGGAGGCTGGGGCTAAAAAAGTAGCATAGCCAGCTACAGTAATAAGAGATGCCACTGGATTTGGGGTGTACTTCCCCCGGTCACCACTTAATATTACGCGTGAAAAAGAAAGTGCTGGTAGAAGCCCATTCAAGGTATCACCCGTCAGCGGCCTCCACTCATGGGAGCAGCGGCCTAGCAGCACAACCTGTGGCATGGAGGTTGCCGAGAACCCAAGCTACGCAACAGGACCCTTGCAGTGCCCCAAATTTGGTTTATATGGCCTGGAAAAATGGGTACCTAGGCCTGACTAGTGCAATTGGATAGTCCGTTTGCACATGCTAGGTGATGAATCATGTCGCTTGGTCGCGCGCATGTTGCAGTCCGCAGGGAGCGTGTTATTTCAGCTTGCTCCTCTTCAGTCGCCTCATGTCTTTGGTTGAAGCGGTCCGTGAGGACCGCTACATAGTAGCCCAAAAGGTCCAAGTACCAAACAGTCATCTACTTATGCAAAACCTGTACTGCAAGAACTATTCACCAAGAGCCCAAGCACCTGATTATTGGATACATAGACCCTCAGGGCAGGCGTAAGCAGCAGCATGCAGCCTTGATTCGGGAAGGGTAGAAGCGTAGGGTTACGTTGGACACATGATGCTTTCATTCTACTTTGATGTTCCGGGGATGACCAGTGGCATCTTGTCCACACTGACCCCCATGCTGTTCATATTCTGTTCATGTTCAAGATCAACATCCTGCATGCCGTGTCCGAAGGTCAGGCCTTTATAAGCATCAACCAAATCAACCAATTTCCGTAGCACCAGCTAGATGTAAGAAGCGCGGAAGATGGCACTTCGCGGAAGACTTGATAATGAGCAGGGAGGTTGATGAGCGGCTGGATCAGGAAAGGTTGCGCGACTTTGGTCTATAGTTCCTGTCGAGTTCTGGTACATCTCCTGCTCCAGATGTAGACATGTGTTTCCGAGACCATCATAACAGTATGCCCCACAGCAAGATGCCAGCCTTATGATGCCCTTTAGTACGTCACACAAGACAGCCGTGTATAGGGTTCAGGCAGTGTTTGTATGTGAAGTCGGATTTAGGAATACCTGCGACTCCCCACAGTCTGTCTCATAAGTCGACACGCGCGATTGGTGTTTGTTGGTACTGAATGGAGGAAAGGACCCTTGCAGTAGCTCTTAAAAGATCCCTACAGTAGCCCCTGTCTACACTACCTCCCAACAATGTAGTAATTAGTTTCCAATGTCTTGTTCGTTCAATCTTTCTTTACGACCAGCAAGCTTAATCCTAAACCCCAAACCTCACATGTCCCTATAAGCCTATACATCCTCAGCTTCCCAGTTTTCATGTCATTTTCCATTTGCTCATAGTCTAAACTCCTTAGAGGGGCGTTATTTATGGGGGTAATTAAGGGGGATACTAGGAGTTTAGACCCTGGCTCAATTGCTCACAGTAGCTGCAATTCCTTCCCAATTCCCTACTGACAGCCAGACAGCTGTAAGGTGATGAAGACCTGGAGAGCAGCTGAGATGCGATTTCCAGTTCCTGTACCTTACACCCTATAGTCCCCCTTAAGTAGATAGAAGATGGTTTTGGGTACAGTATAATAAGATCCCCATATACCCATATTCTATATACTTAAGGGGTACTATAAACCTTGACCCCTGAACCTTAAACTTCTACACCCTAACCCCTAAATTGTACCGGTCAAGATGGCTTTATACCTAGCTGCTCTATCTTTTCTTTCTTCGGGTCCATGCGCCCGATGTAAGGCTAGATCGGCAAGCTGCTTACCGGTTCTAAACCGACAAAGCCCAGAGCAAACTCATTGTTGACAAGAATGAGACAGGAAGGACCCCAAACCCAAGACGGAAAAAGAGCGGTAAACAACACTGAACCCTAAACCCAGGCAGGAACGGGACCTGATGCCACAGTGTATAGTCCCTCCGAGATGTTCTTCGCACCCTGCAATCGGGTAGTTCTCAAAACTCGCCCTGCGTAAACCTCAAGGGATACCTTTAGCATAGGGTTTCCCTCTATGCTCTGGGGTCTCTTAGGGACCGAAATATTGAGAACCTCCCAGTAGTTTTTCAACGCCGTGCAAAGCTCCCCCTCTAGCACCTGCTCTGACTCTGACAGCGCTACTTGGATCTTTAATGAGGCCTTGCTGCAAGGCTGATGCGCTTCTGAAAACAAGGGGACCTGGACAAACCGGAAACTGTAGGATACTCCACATGAAGGCCCTCATTCATGGTGGCCCCTACCTAAAGGTGACGGCTCCTTTCGGCTAGATAAACCTTTCTTTTGCTCATGGGGGTTAGTAGGGACTTTGGGAATATGTTATGTAGGGATTAAGTAGGGATATTATTTCCTCATCCCCCATTAACCACCATTAAGTTTGACTCTTGCAGTAGCGCTGTTGAGCAGCGCGGCAACTGAGGGGAAGAATGATAATTCATACTGCTGCTGGGAGTACGCTGGAGACGTTGACGAAATCAGGCATACTCAGGCTACAATGTTGCCAAGACAATAAGATAATCCGATATGTATATGGTAGGCAGTCAAAATGCCGGACTCTTGGTCAGTCCAAATCATCATTTGGCCCCTTCTACCAAGGGTGCCCAAAAAGGGACCATTACTTCAACAACCTCCCAAAGCAACTCACCGCTTATTGACTGGCCAGGAGTACTCCAATTACTCCAATTCTCCTCCCGGGAACCTTACACCCCAAACCCTAATCCCTAAACCCCAAACCCTAATCCCTAAACCCTATTCCCTAAACACTAAACCATGTCCAAAGTTGGAGGAAGTAGTAGAGCTACGCTCTGCCCCGTAGGCGGTGACAGAAGAAGGCCTGTAGGATGGACCTACCCACCTGCAATGGCCTTTCAATATAGTCCCACTTCAGGGTTTAGGCTTATAGTCCCCCCAAGTATAGATAGAACATGGGGTATATGGTGGTCTTATTCTAATATACACAAAGCCATATTCTATCTACTTAAGCGGGACTATAGTCGCATAAGCTATAGTCTAAACTCCTGAAAGGGGGATTTATATGGGGGGTTGCATAGGGTCTAGTTTAGGGTTTAGACTCTCAAATCCTTAAAAGCGGGGGGTATATAGGGGAGTATATAGGGGAGCATCATAGGGGTGACACTAGGAGTTTAGACTACAGCTCGCATGCTGCTCACTGATCGGCCTCAGAGACAGTTCCCTCCCCAACACAAGTTCTACGCACTCCGCACACTTTCTGGGCTAGCCCGACAGACCCTTGTCCTAGGAATCAGGCCCAGGTATATAGTTGTAAGCAAAATCTATAGACTCAATTTCCAGGGTAGGGCACTTAACCCAGCATTGTGTGGCGGCCCGGAGCGCCATTTGTGACATCTTGTACCTAAACCCCAAGCCCTAAACCCCACAATTTTCTGAATCTTGGCCAGACGGAAAAGAGGGGCTGCAAAAAACACACACACACACAATTACTGCAGAGGAAGCATAGGGATGGCTTCAAGTTAAGTTGATTGATAGAGTCCCCTTGCTGGTGCTTAAGGGAGGGGCATGTGAACAAAAATACTACTACATGGGGGGCTTTCACCAGTAAGTCGGTGGTTATATGCGGGTCATTGTGAGAATACCCATTGTCACTTGTCGCTCTCAAAGTGGTGTATCCAAACATGTTTCACTAGTTGTCTTGGCTTACCTAGTTTTTCGCACCTAAATGCCCGGGTGATTTCTGGATGAACCCTTACGGTACCTTCTACAGACCTTGAAGCAAGATAGACGCTGGAGAACTGGTACGTCAACCGGGTACAGGGTTTAGGGGTTTCGGGCTTAGGGATTAGGGATGCTCTTTGAACTGCCGGAGACGGACGCGCTCAGCATCTCCCTCCATCGCCATTCCAGGCGTGTAAAGGCCAGGAATCCGATGTGTCAGCTTCACACGTGTACAGGGGTGCTATATAAACTGTAGTCTAAACTCCTTAAAGGGGGGTTATATAGCGGATTATATAGGGGCCTACTATAGGGGTTATTCAGGGGGATACTAGGAGTTTAGACAGTAGCTCATCTAATTAGCCCCTATAGAATCCCTATGGTTTCCATGTTCTTTTCCATTATCCCTGTATTACCATTATCCCAATATAATCCCAAAATAGTTATGTTTTGTCAGGAAAGCTTTGAAGACTTTAGAAGCATCTAGCGGTTTCCCAAAAACTGTCTTCCCGATTTGGGTAGCATTTAGAACTTAACGAGCTTCAAAGAGCTTGGGTTGTTTTGGACGTGCATGTTGCTCGACGTAGGGCAATGGATTTCCGGCGTTGACATGTTCGGATCCACAAACCCTAACACGTTTACCAGTATCCGACCCCCACCAAGCCTCTATCTAACATGAGCCTAGATTTTCAAAACCCTTTGATAATGGTTAGCTAGTGGGTGAATGTTTTATGCTTGGCATATCCCTTTGGAAAGAGCATGAATACGAATATCAACACTACCTCATATTCCGCTGGCGTCTACACTACACATTTTGCCTAGAGTCGTAGAACAAGCTTTTGTTTGCCTTTTCAATGCAAGCCCCGTAGCAAGCCAAATATTTCCTTGATAAAGTAGTTCCTCGAGCCCTCCATAAAACCAGGGGCCCCCTGAATATAGCACCGCAGCGCGGGCCTTTGAGTTGTACAGCCGTTTTTGCTTTGTGCCTTAAGCTGCCCCTGGCGACCACAGCGTCGGAAAAAGTCGTGGGATTCAGGTCTAAAAGGGAGCTGGGGCATCCAGGGTTTAGGGTTTAGGATGGTTTAGGGTTTAGGGTTTAGGGTAGAATTTAGGGTTGAGTCGATTAGAATTTCTGCCCAAACCCTAAGGGTCCAAGTATACAAATAATACCTACATTGGGCCCTAAAGGCTGTAAATAGTACCTACATTGGGCTATTTGGATCCCTAGGGAAAGATTAAGTTCCTTAAATCCCAATATTCCCCCAGTGTCAATTTCATTTTCCGTTGTCGTTTCCATTTGCTTCTCCATTGAAGGGGGATCATATCGTAATCGTTATCCTTATGATGCCAAGGTATCCTTTGTGTCCCCAGGGGTACCCTGGTTGAGAAAACACCATGCGCGTTCTTTAGGGGTTTGGGTGCAGGGTTTTGCTCTCATGAATTAAGTGGAGTATTCCAGGAAACATGGCCCGGCGGCATATTGGATGCATATGTCCTTCTCTTCAACATGTTTGAACATGCTCATGGCTCTTACACAGATTGGCGGATATGTTGAGAATCTGTGTTTTTTTGCATGTACCGTTCTCTGTTCGATCGGTCACGGAGTGAGGCAGGGTTACGCAAGCACATATGGTGCACACACTGTGGCTATGCAATCTTTCCTGGCTGCCTTTCATCGAACTTACATCCTAAGATGAGGATGGCAATGTTCAATTTGGTTCCAAGGTTTCCAAAAATGGAATACGAGGTAGCATTTAAGTATTTCAGAACATGACTTATGTTTGCAATCGTAGGCGCGTGGTTCGTTGGAGCTTGATACAGGTAGGGTTATCAGTACTCCGAATGCCTTGAGATGGTCTTTTCAATCCTAGCTTAACTACCCTAAATCTCCAGAGCAAACCTTGTCGTTTGTCAGTCTTTTGCAATTTGGTATCCTGCCACCACTTGTTGGCAGCAAGTTCGGCGTGGCACACGGTTGCCTGTAAGCCCTACTCTAGAACTGCAGATCGCGGCATGCGATTCGGATTCCGCACTAATGCCACAACATGCAAGCTAACCAATGTAGGGACTTTTGTGTTTGGAATTCCCAGAGACTTCTCCTAGTTGATGAGTGGTCTGCCTTCAACATCAGGGCTGATGCTCAATCGTGCTGTTCTTCATATCTGCAAGGGCATAATTGAGTAGTATTATATTTGGGGATACTACGGTACCCAATATGGAGTAAGATTATATCCTCCTTTTGGGTATAGTATTTTATACATAGAATATAATCTTACTGGGCTTAACCACCAAAAAACGCTACTCAATTGGGGACGATTGTATTTCTGCATTCCCGCTGTTTGCATCTGCGCAGGTCAAATTAGCTCTGCGGTTTGGGAGCAGCTGGGAAACACTTTGCCATTCCGCAGCCAAAGCATTTATCTGGGCTTTATTAACGGGTTTAGGGTTTAAGGTTTAGGGTTTAAGGTTTAGGGGTTTAGGGTTTAGGGGGTTTAGGGTTTAGGGGGTTTAGGGTTTAGGGTTTAAGGTGGGTTTGGGGCTTACCCAGAGGGTCCATGTACCCAATATTTGGGTACTTGGGTTTAGGGTAATAGTAATTCCAGTATAGGTTTTGGGTAAGTATATGATTATTGGGTACTTGGACCCTTAGGGTTAGGACTCCTTTGAAGGGCATGTAAACGGAGCAGGGGAGACTCAAGACCCCTTGATATGTTGAGACATTGCCAACCTCATGCACAGATGCACTCAGAGGCATTTCTGAAACGGGTCCCCTACGTACCCTCAAGATATCAGACTTCTTTACGAAGCCCTTCAGATGATATAGTGTTTCGTATGAGGACCCCCAAGCTACAACCAAAGATTGGTGAGAAATTCTGGACCGCGTTAGGGTTGATGCTTTAGGGTATACCTGCTTTGGGCTGTTTAAAGCCTTATGGTAAGACACTCCAGGAGACCGCTGCAGCGGCGGATGGAGGATCCTGAGCCTCAGAGTTCGCGGGGCAGCACGGAAGCGTGCATTTGAGGAGCACTACAAGGGAACCCCCAATTCTGGAAATTGATAACCAAACGCAGGGATCTAAGTATAAATTCAATCCGAATATAGCCCCGGTTTAACCCCCAATAGTATTGTAACTTCCATTTTCTTTTTCATTATTTCCTCCAAGACCTATAAATCCCCCATGCATTCCCTATAAAAAGCCCTTTTCATGTTTCAAGGCTCTCCCGAACCGCAAGACCCCCAACTCTTGCAGAAATCCTCAATGGTCCTAAAACGCTCAAATGTAGAATCCAACTTTACTTGTGCGGCTGAAGCATGAGGGGGCGTGTCCAACACACGGAGTTCTGCACTTTCATTACAGGTTTGGCATGGGTTCTCTCTAGAAGCATCACAAATCTGACTTACGAGCCGATGGTTTGTACACGGTTCAGGTCAGGGTTAGGGGTTGCAGGTCATGACTTCATGGGTGTGAACTGCATAAAGAGGTAGGATTCGAATCACCACCAGTTCTGAGCAGTCATGGCATTGCCCGAGACATTATAGTATATCATATCCTATTATATGATATTGTATTATACTGCGCATTGTTTTTTGACCTTACACCTGAATCTCCAAGCAGCAAGCATTCTTGGAACCTCCTCTCATACTCCGTCTTTAGATAGACTAGGTTTTGGCCCACTTAGGACACCTTTGGAGTCGATATTTTGCATTACACATAATCTAAACTCCTTAACGTGGGTTATATACGGAAGTTTATAGGAGAGTATTATAGGGTTTTGTAAGGGGCATACTAGGAGTTTAGACTATGGCTCGCATAGGTACTTTGTTCCTTCAGATTAGAGACATGTTCCATGAAAGAGAAATGTTCCATGAACTCGTCTGCCATCGGCGCCCAAAGTCGGCAGTCAAACGAATGGCGGACGCGCAGAGGAAAGCCAGAGCTGGCAACATGCATCGCGGTTCAGGTTGCAGAGTTTAGGGTTTTGGGCGTGTAGAGTTTAGGGTTTAAGGGTCCAAGTACCGCAGTATCATATGTTTCGAACCCTGAATATCTTTATGCGAACCTCCTCGGACCTACAAAGATGCACCTTTTGGGTAAGGGCTGGGGTTGCTGGCTTTAGGGTTTAGGGTTTAGCGTAGCGGATCATCAAAGATCCAAGCACGAAGAACCCCCCAACAAGACACATACCTTGGCCGTCGGGGTGCAAGTATATCAATAGCAATGGTACGTACCTACGCCCCACAACATGTTTATGAATTCTGTTGGGCCCCAAGTATACCCTAAACCCTAAACCCTAAAGAAATAAATACATATATATATATATGTATATATATATATGCATATCTAAGTATGCCAGGCCTCAAAGCATTCAGACAGGGAATTGTCTTATGCCCCAGGTATATTTCATTTAGGCACCGGGACTCTGTGGGCCTGTAAACCACTACTTAGGGTTTAGAGTTTACGGAACAGACAGGAGCACTGGAAGCTCTGTACAAACGCACAGGTCCATGAATAAGTTCAGTTCCAGGCAAGAAAATGGGCCCCAGGCCCCTATAACCAAAAACCCTAAACCGCTCAAAGCACTAAAGCCCCTAAACCCTAAAACCTAAACCCTACAACCTGAGCCCTAAACTGAAGCTGTTATGCACCACCAAACCCCACCCTCTGGGTGCAAGTACCTAAATGGTGTAGAAGCCAAATTCATTTAAGGGGGTTATCTAGAAGATTCTAAAGGGGACTAGGGGTTATTAAGGGGGATACTAGGAGTCTAGATTATAGCTCACATAACCTGGGCCCAGATGGTTCCTGCATAGGTACTTGGAGAGCACAGATATGCGTTAATCACCTTCCCTTCCCACTTCCCACACAAAAAATAATGAATATATACATATATATATACATATACACACATCCATATGTACGTATATACATATGTATATATACATATATACCCATGATTATAGATTATAATGGCATTATACCGGGGGGGTCCAGTATCTGGGGGAGGGGAGTATTTAGATACTGGGACTGAAGACCTTGAACCCATGCTCCTAGACCATAAAAACCCCAAAACCCTAAAACCTCAAGGCCTAAAGCCCTATAATCCTTTGAACCCTAAACCCTTAAACCTTAAAACCCTAAAGCCCTAAAGCGTAAGACCCCTAAACCCGAACCGTGCGGTTTAGGGTTTAAACCCTAACCCTAAAACCCTAAACCGTGTGTTTTCCAAGCTCCGGCTCTCAAGCGTACATTTGAGTTCGGCAGTGTGCACCAAGCAGCTTCAGGATTGGCGGTTGTGGCGGGCTCTAGAAGGGGGTAATTAGGGTTATTACCCCAATACTGGAGAATCAAATGGAAAAGAAAATGGAACATGAAATGGAAACATTAGGGTAATTGGGGTTATTAGGGTTATTAGGGTAGAAGGGTTTAAGATTATACTGGGGTTTTATTGGGAAAACAATGGAAAATAAGATGAAAGCTACCCGAGTAGGGTTATACAGGGTTTAGGGTTCAGGGTTTAGGATTTAGGGTTTTGGGGTTTAGGGGTTTTGGGTTTGGGGGCTACGGATAGGGACACACTATACAAGGTCAAGGTCTGAGGTTTAGGATTAAGGGTTTGGAGTTTAGAGGGTGTAGCAGGAACGATAAGTCAAAAACCTGATCTACGATCAGAGTTTGTTTTGGACGCTTGTTTTCGGAAGGGTATGTTACATGGCGGGACTTTTTTTGGAATTTCTCAGGTATCAAGTTCCCAAATACGGTATACCACAGGTTGCGCTTTTTTTGCGGTTGGCAAATATGCAAGACACCTGCTTAGCGCCTGCTAACCCTAAACTCTTTTTTGTAGTCTCCATTTTCTTTTCCATTATCTCTATATAACCCTATATACCCTCTGAATCCTTAGACTGGCATCTGGTGGCGTTCCAAAGCCAAGGTTTGACGTTTTAGGGTTCAGGGTTTGGGGGCCGCACACTTCAGGGGTTACGTAGGGCCTTCGCGCGATTGTTGTTTTTTTTAGGCAAGTGCTTTGAGGTTTGGATGTGCGGAGCCAACATCAAGCTCGCAGTAGCTGAAGACCAAACTCCTAACCGTCCTAACCCTCCCCCCAGTAGCCCTTCCCCTAACAGGGGTTACTTCGGCCTGAATAGGCAGTACCTGGAGGGTCTAGGTAGGTAAAGCTTGGGTACTGCCGGCACGCAGTAACAGTTGGATAGCCGTTATAGTATGAATATGTATATATACGACCTTCAATATAACCCATATAATGGACTAAACCTTAAACCCTAAAAGCCACAGACCTGCAGCTAAGCCTTACCCAGTCATCTGGGCCTTAACTCACAATGAGCCCCGGTTTAGAGTTTAGGGCTTAGGGCTCCAAATCCCAGGAAGCAGAATCAAGCCATACTATGGGAGTTTCTTCTTGCTCAGGTCAGGGCTTCCTGGAATAAGGATGGATTTTACGTAGTATTTCGGTGTCCTTTTGAGAGGGTTCCCTATCTAAGGAAACTACCATCTAGATATTTATCCAGTCTCCCTGGTGTCGCACCCCAAATCAACTTGGATAGCCCGCGGTTATACATGCAAGGGTTTAGGATTGAAACGCTAATGTGGAACCAGGCAACCGCAAGCCCAACCCTGCCGCTGAAAGAGCTGCACGGCATGCTGCAGATCGAATGTTCTTTTGACTATCCCGAAGGTCCATCTTGATCACGGGGCACCCCTCCCCTTATTATTCCTTTATATTGCTTTCATTCTTTTCTTGTTACTATCATTGTTACTATTGTGGTTACTGTTGTCGTCATTGGCTTTATTATTGTTGTGTTGTAGTGTCACGGCAATAACAGCAAGGTGATGTTGTACACGTTGTAACGAAAATTCTTATTCTTGTTACCATTATTGCGTCTCGCGCTGTTATCATACCTGCGGTGATCATTGTCACTACTACAAATACTATTACGTTCTTTGATGATGCTTCTTAACATTTATTGTCATATATGTTCACTGCCGCTTGAGGATTCTCGTCAACAGCGGCAGTTTTGCAGCTCGACCAAGCTAATGCCTGGTACATGTGCTTTGAGCTATTCAATGCCTGTTTCGCCTGTAGGGCTTCAAGCACGTTGCTCTCAGATTGTTTACATGTATCCATGCCTATAACAGCACGAGAGCGGTCTGGCACCCTAAACCCTAAACCCTAAGCCCTAGCCAAACTTGTAGCAAGGTCTTCCCTCAGGTTAGGGTTTAGGGTTTAGGGTTTTCTCTCGCCAAGAATCTCCTTGTGCTTCCAGAAACTAACCAGGATCCAACCGATTCTAAATGAGCCGACTCCCTTTTATTAGGATTGTCTCTTACGACCTATATAAACCCAATATATTTCCAATATGCCATATTAGTTTCCAATTTCTTGTCCATTCTCCCAATATNNATATATAGCCCCTATATGATCCTTATATAACTCCAGTAGGGCTCAGGGTTCATGCTGAGGCCATGCTGGATAGTGCTCGATTTGGGGTTTCAAGTCTTGGCGAGTCGTGCAAGTCACTATGGGGTGAGATTTTGTTATGCCGCCTAATGTCACTCTTAATTAAACTGTGCGGCTGCTATGGGCCCTAGGCGGTTGGGAGAGATGCTCTGTGATCTGCCACAGTTTCATATATCTGTGCGCTGCGCGGGAATCCGCCCAGCACAACGTCGCGTCTTCGAAACAAGAAGCTAGCGCGGCAACGGAAGAAGTCCAAAGGATTCACATGTTTCTTGTCAGTTGTGTCCTCAAGTGAAACTAGTCACCAAAGTTCTGGCATTCTCCATGTTGGGAAAGCATCTTTGAGCAGAGCGTCCTGAGCCCCAGTTTAAGAAGCAACGAAGTCAGATGTGTGCTGAGGTCAAGTTCAGCCCTAAGCCGGGACAGTCCCCATGCCTAATTCCAGTCCCACAACTGAAGACTCCCAATCCCCTGACAAAAAGATTTTCCAGCATCGCGCCTACATGTTTAAGGAAATATGGGTGTTTCCAGCAACAATAACAGGGGCTCCCAGATATAGACCGAACTAGTCTATCATCCTTCTTACAGCGGATCCCAAGCTGAGGGGCTAATCTTTGGAAAGCAAATGTCTTTGCGGGAACTATTCAGGATACCTGTAGGCCTATTTAAGGGCTGCCGCCGCTGCC
>CAJNIZ010001034.1:0-13045 GCA_905231905.1 Symbiodinium pilosum
TATGAAACCCTATGAGACCCTAGGGCTCCAGTTACGTAAATAGTAGGTTACTGGGCTATGTAACTAAAGGGTATATAGAACCCAGTTCCCATTATTTAGGTAACTGGAGCCCTAGGGAAACCTAAAACCACAAAGCTCATTCTCCCAGGCGGTTTCGCGACCTCCTCGGGTCGGGGCCTAGGGCAAGACCGTCGAACTAGAGTAACCTTATGCCATAGGGTTTATGGATTAGGGTGTGAGGCTTATGTTTGGGGATGGGATTAGGGTTTACGAGTTAGGGATTGGGGCTTAGGTTTTAGGGGTTCAGAGTTTAGGGGATATAGGGTTTGGGATTCAGGATTTAGGGTTCAGGGGATACAGGGATGTTACCCCAATAATGGACATGTCCAGTGGAAAAGCAAATGGAACGTGAAATGGAAGCAGAGATCATATAGGGGCTTGTAGCTATAAATCCTGCCTGGACCGAAGTAAATAGATTTTTTTGTAGCGTAGTACAGTACGGCCATGCAGTATATTCAGTATCCACATTACTTGGAGGATCAGGGGACTTAAAGCCCCTAAACTCTAAACCCTAAACCCCTAAACCCCTAAACCCTAAACCCCTAACCCTTAACCCCTTAAAACCCTAACCCTAAACCCTAAACCCTAAGTGGGTGGTCTTTTTAAGGGTGCGTCCAGAAGCAGTCCAGGACGGCTAACCCCAATTAGGGGACTTAAAGTCCCATTTGGACTAGAGTCTAAACTCCTTAAAGGCGGTTATACAGGGTTTAGGATTCAGGGTTTAGGGATTTAGGATTTAGGATTTAATGTTCAGGTTTGAGGGTCTAACCAATTGTAACTGATGCGCCATCAGTCTGCGTGTGTTGTAGTGTCTACTTCTGCCTACGTAAAGCCAGCAACAAACAAAAGGCCGACAAAAAACAAGAGATGTCAACAGTCTGTCCGCGTCGGTGGCTCTGTTCTTGGCTTGCATCCAAGCCTTGGTTGTGAGTTGGCAGGAATGAATCCCTATGGTAGCCCCTATACCATCCCCAATGGCCCATATTGTTTTCATTCTTTCATTCCCTACAACCCCGAACCCACACTATGATGGGTAGTGTTCAGCTTCCTTTCCATCTCCTTAGCAAGAAGCCCTCAACCCCACACCCCAATTCCTAAGCCCCTCTTAACCCCAAACCCCTAATCCCTAAACCTTAACCCCTGCACCCGTAAACCCCCAAACCTTCAACCCTAACCCCTAAGCTCATAAACCCCCAAACCCTAAACCCTCAACCCTAAACTTCAGCCCTAAACCCCCAAACCCGGAAAACCCACTAAAGCCAAGGCGGACTTCGATGCTTTGGGCCAGAATCGCCTCTCCAACCGTCCACGCTCAGCGTCGCCTCGGCGAGGCCTGGATCTTGCAGATGACTTACCCGCCTGCCAGTTTAGGGTTTAGGGCTGTAAGGGATGTAGGATTTTGGGGGTTCAGGGTTTAGCGGTTAAGGGTTTAGGGTTTAGCGGTTGAGGGTTTTACGGTTTTAGGGGCTTAGGGATTATTAGGTATATATTGGGGTTATATAAGGATATTAGAAAAGAACATGGAAACTACTATTGAAGGTTTAGGGTTTGGGATTTAGGGGGTTCAGGGGTTTGTGGCTCATGGGTTTGGGGGTTTTGGGGTCTAGGGTTTAGGGTTGATGTTATGTAGAGTCCCTTTAAGGGGGCATTGGGTGTATATGTATATATATATAGGGCTCAGAATATTAATCACCTCACCCCTAACATTCAATATGCCTCTCAGCTGTAAGGTCCCTTATGGGGAATGATTAATCTAGGGAAGGAGGGGGCGTTCAAAGTTAGTATGAAGAGACTTTTCTGAATTCGTGGTTTGGGGCATCATGGCTAGAGTGGTTAGTAGGGGATAAAGGACAGGAAAAGGAAATGGAGGCTACGCTAGTTATTCGGATTTTCATGGTAGGGATTGAAGGAATGGAAACAAAGGTCGCCTCATGCCAGTTTCCATTTCATTTTGCATTCTCTCTTTTTCATTTGAATCCCCATTGTCTACTCTAATTCCCCCAACCCCGAACGCAAAACCCTTTGAACCCTGAACAAATCCCTAAGCCTACAGCCCTAGACCTCTTGTCCACTGAGGTCTCGAACCCTCAGCCCCTAAACTGAGGCCACTGAAATCCTTACCAGAATCATGGGTTCCCACAGTACCCTCCTCTATACTACCCACCCTGGGTACCCCCTTTATTTCGGCTTAGTCATCCTTACAAACATTAATCAGGGTGTACCTGGGGGCGGGGGGCTTAATATAGAGGATAATAGTAGGGTAACCCATGACAAACCCTGAATCCTGTGTCTTGAACCCTAAACCCCAAACCCTAAAGCGTAAATAATAGCTTCCATTGTCTTTTCTATCATCCCTATATATATAATCTATAGTCTAAACTCCTTGATGACCCTTATATAGTCCCCTTTAAAACCCCTTACAAGGAGTTTAGACTACAGCTCATATAACCCCCGCTGAAATCCTAACCAGAAGGTCCGGTGCAGAAGCGTGCAGAAGTCCAGGAGCCAGCCCAGGCCGTCGGATTGGGGATTGGGCTGGACAATTTGAAGCGATTTCACCCGAAGATATAGGGCTATAAGGGGATCATATGGGATTTGGGGATATTCTTAACCTGGCGATACTATTAACCTATATTAATTAACCCATGGGGATTATGTTGAGATTGTATCTGGACGATTTAAAGCGACCTCACCCCGCCTCACCCTAAATGGTGGTTTATATAGGGAGTAGTACCAACATGGCTTTAAATTAGGAATTGAAATTATTCTAAATTACCCTGGATTCAGGCTTGGGGGCTAGAAAGCCCCAAAACCCTTTATAGGGAATAACACCTAAATTATATGAGGATGCTTAATAGGATTTTAGGTGCATTCCCTTATTTAGGGATATGGGGTTTTCTGGGGGACCAGAGTTTAGAGTTTTGGTTTAGATGCTCGCTTTTAGGGTTTACAGCTGCAGGCTTTCTAGCCTTGGTTTTAAGCGTGGGTCTGGGGCTCAGGGCCTGGAGTTTGGAGATTAGAGTGTGGGGGTTTAGGGTGCCGGGGTTAGAGACTAGAGTTCGGGGTTGAGGGTTTGAGGTTTGGGTTTAGGGTTTAAAGTTTACAGCGCAGGATTTCCGGCTTCGGGCTTGGGGTTTGGGGTTTTTTCGTTCATAGAGCATCTAGGGCTTGGGTATCAGGGTCTGAGGTGGGTGATTGTATAGAGTTTGAGGTGTAGGGCTCAGGATCTAGCTGTGTGAAACTTTGCTACGAGGCCCTTTGGCACCCGACAGATGACCGCCACCCCCAATAACAGCTAACAAAAGCACACTCTCCTCCAGCGAATAATCCAAGGAATGATAGTAGTATGTTGGAGGTATGTATGGGGGGTGGGGGTGCTATTGTTAGATATAACCCCTATATAACCATATACAACCCCTCGTAGTAGCTTCCATATCCCCATATAACCCCTACATAATCCCTATGTAATCCCTTTATACTGGGGAGGGGACTATCTGGAGAGGATGGGGGGGGGTCTTTATTCAGAGCAGATCTCCCGAGCAACTGACCTGTTGTAGGTTAGTGTGTGCGAGCGTAGCTAGGAGATGCTTCAGGGCTTGCGGTTTAGGGTTTAGGGGGTTTAAGTTTTTAGGGGTTTAGGGTTTAGGGTTTCGGGGTTAGGGATCAAAGGTTCTGATGGAGGCTTTGCCGTGTTGGGATTTTCATTTTGAGAGCCTGAAAATCTTCTTCCGAGGATGAGATCATCGAGGAGTTCTTGGAAGGCCTTCTCGAAGGATTTCGCCTCTGGGACGTTCAGAGTTTATTGGTTTAGGGTTTAGGGTTTAGGGGTTTAGGGTTTAGGGTTTAGGAGGTTCAAGGTTGTCATCACTTACAACCAAGTTTCTGTAGGTTTAGGGTTCAGGGTTAGGCTTAAGGACTTAGGGTAAGTGCAACCTACGCTTACTACTAGAAATTATACTTGTGCCTCCAAGATGGGTCTAATCACAGTTCGGATTCAGGGCGGGTTACGAAAGTGATTCTAAACCCTCCAAGTAACCCCATGTACCTATGCCTCGTCGGTTGAAGGAACAAGCACCAAAGGTCATACTAAGATCCTAAACCCTAAACAAATCCAAAAGTCTACAGCCCTATAGGCTCCTGACCCTAAACCTTGAATCCAAAACCCTACCCCCTACGACCTAAAACCTATCAACCCTACGTAAAGCCCCAAACCCTGACCATAAATCTTGCACCCTAAAGCCCAAACCCTAAGAATCCTAAACCCTAAATGCTAAACCCTAAACCCAAAAAATCCTAAGTCCTAAACCTTAAACCCCAAACCTTAAACCCCAAATCCTAAATCCTAAAACCTACACCCTTAAGCCCAAAACCTAAGCCTTGGACCTCAAATCCTAAACCCTAAATCCTTAACCCAAAAACTATAAGCCTTAACCTCAATTCCTAAACCCTAAATCCTAAAAATCTCCGAGCCCTAAACCTTAAATCCAAAACCCTGAATCCTAAACCCCTACATCCTTAACCCAAACACTAAGCCTTAAACCTCAAATCTCAAACCCTAAATCCTAAGCACTAAACCCTGAATCCTAAACCTCAAACCCTAAACCCTTAACCTTACAAATCCCAAACCCTATTCACCCCCAAGGCTTAGCCGGTGTGGGTGGCCGCCCCAGCGAGTCCGAGCCCCCAACGCTCGAGGCCGCGGGCATCGGAGGGCTTCATTTTCGAAAAGGTATGGGCTCGGGTAAGTTTGGGGGGATTTAGGGTTTATAGTAGGTTGGCGGTTTAGGGTTTAGGGTTTAGTGGCTTTAAGGCAAAGTTTAGGGTTTAAGTGTGTGTTTCTTCGTCCTTTGTTTGTTTTCCGTTTGCTGGGCTTCAGTTTCTCTATGAGATTAAAGGTTCTTTCTTGGCGGCTCAGGGCTTTGGACTAAGGGTGGTGGGCCTTAGGGTTGTCGAGTTTGGATTCAGGGTGTGGAGTTCAGGGTTTAGGGCCCCTAAACCTTAGACCCTAAATCTTGAAATTAGGGTTCGGGGTTTAGGGAGATGAGGATTACTTTTCTCTTGCTGGTTGTTTGTACGGAACGGAAGCGAAAATGGAAACTCTCATACTGTCTGTGTTACATAAGGTTTACCTATAAGGATCCATGCCTCTATTTCACCCTATGACAAACAAACAGTAAGCTTTCGGGATGGGTTCCTTCCTTTAGCAGGACCCCCCCGATTGCGATCAAGCACGCCCACGGCCCGGTGAAAAAAAAGGTTCAGAGCATTCAAGCTATAGCCTGACCTACTTGAAGGGGGGTTGTGTAGAGCATTATATGGGGGATTAATACAGGGGTTATTAAGGGATGGTACTAGGAGTTTAGACTATAGCTCATTTCGGTCTTGGGTGTAGAACTGGCAGGGCTTAAGGGAGTGTACCCTCATGATGTCATGCTTCTTTACCGCTACCATCCCCAAGGGCTAATGCCACCTGTGCCTGGCAACTGCAGTCCCAACTGTGCGAGGTATCCGTGTTTTTGTTGTTTCTATGGCAGTTATTCGTTCTGCTTGGGAATAGGAAAGCATCTGGTTAATTACTGCATCCATCTCTAAATTCTAGTATGGTCGCTTCATATAACCTTTCTGCTATGAAAAGATCGACTCCCCAGCATTACCATGTTGGCTTTATTCGTACAACTGTCACTTGCGGAGTGAGCCTCCTCAACACGTGTTTCTGAGATGCGCGTTTGGCAACAGCAGCAGAATTTGTTCATGTCTCCGGGTATCGGGACGCAGAGCTTCAGGGCCTGCACCCGTTTTCTGGTTGTGGTCAGAAGTATCTAGAGTCCGCTATGCTACTCTTTCTGGGTAGCTGAGTATCTACTCGCTACTGTCAAGCGGCATAAGCCCAAGAAGGAGGGTAGATGCTTCTAGGTAGGGCCCTAGCTAGCATGCATTCTCCTGTAAACTGACATTTTCCTAGGACGCGGCCTAAAACGATTACTGTTCCTACGAACAGGCGGCTATACCGGGTGCCCTAAATCCTAAACCGTGAACCGTGAAGGGGAGGGTACGGCCTCAGCTTCATTTGACACAGGAGCGCGTGGGCAGCTGGCAGGACTTGGATGATGTGCCGAAGGCAGTGGTGCCATGATATTTCGCACGGGAATGTCTCCATGTCTCCAGAAGCGGCAAACTCTTGATGAAAAGAGAACCCTTGGGCTCTAGGTATACACATAATACTTGCATTGGTCCCTGAAGTCTGTAATTTTTGCCTACATCATTCATGTGTAATGATCACGTGTGCCTATGGCTAATAGGGCCGTGGCGACATTCCCTGAATGTATTTGATTGGCATGTTTGTGCGCTACAAGCCGAACACATAGGCCCTGTTGAAGGATTCCGTTGGAATCTCTCGTTTCGGGTTTAAGCTGTAGGGATCGAGGTCTAGGGCATTCTTTTCCTCCCTTGCAGCAACGGAGGCATCCGCAGAGCGTGTCCTTTCGCCGAAGTTGCAGGGCATGATGCCTCCTGGTGGGAAAGAACTGATTCAGGGTGGTACTCCTCTGCTATTTCCTTAGGACTGATGCTTGCATCTCATTAGAATCTAACTTGAAGGAGTTTTTGCAAATCATAGTTTTGTTAGTTTTGTTATGGGTCTAGGGGGATTACAGCACATGCCTAGATGTTTAGACATATATGTCCCTGACATGTGCTTATATACATATGGGTGTTTGTCAGAATTATGGTCCCTGTTTGG
The DNA here is from genome assembly GCA_905231905.1 of Symbiodinium pilosum. Lineage (NCBI taxonomy): Eukaryota > Dinophyceae > Suessiales > Symbiodiniaceae > Symbiodinium > Symbiodinium pilosum. The sequence continues at coordinate 6,800 of CAJNIZ010001034.1, forward strand.
GTACCCTAAGTATTAGGTTCCGTATTATAATAGGGATCCAAAAGGGACCATAATTTTGGCAACCACCCATATAACCCTATGTTAAACCCTATAAAACCCCTATAGAATCCCTATATAACCCATTATAACAGTTTCCATTTTTCTTTTGAACCCTAAACCCTAAATAGTAGCTTCCATTTTCTTTTCCATTATCCCTATAAAACTCCAATATATTATAGTAGTTTCCATTTTCTTTTCCATTATCCCTATATAACCCATACACTCCATCCCCCAACACGGGAAGCGGAGCCAAAGCCGCCGAGGTCCCGGCGTCCGCCGAGCCCTCCGCCGCCGCCGAGCCCGCAGCGGCTTCGCTTTGAAGATGAGCTGGCAGAGGCTCTGCACAAGGGCTTAGGGTTTAGGCTAAACTCCTTAAAAGGGGGTTATATGAGGGCGTATATGGGGGACTATTATAGGGGTTATTAAAGGGGATACTAGAAGTTGAGATTCTGGCTCAAATGATACCTACACTGGGCCCTAAAATCTATACATAACACCTACATGGGGCCCTGATGCCAGAAAATAACTTTTACCTTGGCTCCTAACGCTTATACGTAATACCTACAAGGGGCCCTATGTCTATTAGTACTAATTACAAACATTGGGCCCTAAGGCCTATGCATCATACTTACATTGGGCCCAACAGCCCGTACGTAATACCTACATTGGGCCCTAAGGGTCTAAGTAACATCTAATTACATTGAAGGCTATACTTGATACCTCCACCGAGCCTTTCAAGCCTGTAAATATTTTCATTGGGCCTGAAAAGTCTATAAACCATATGTTAACTGCATTGGGCTATTTGGAGCTTTAGGGAGTTGGTTTATGCAACAGCCTTGATTGCTAAACCCTGCCGCAGTAGAGAAGGGGTGCTTAAAATGAAAGACCTGAACCCTAAACCCTAAAGCCAGAAAAAACCCTAAAGCGTGTTGTTTTACATTACGGCTCTTAGCCGTGCTTCCAACCTCGTCAGAAAGCCAGATACCTCTCCCCCCAACCCTTCTTGGAGGATCGGGGTGTAGGGGAGCAGGGTTCAGGGTTTAGGGTTTAGTGTAATTATAACCCAATTCTGAATCTTTATAGCCCTACAGTATACCAGTAGCATCCCAAAAGCTATATAACCCTATACAAAACCCGTACATCCCTAAATAAGCTTACATAATACCCATGGACCCTATATAACGCTATATCAGCCTAAACTCTAGGGACTTTGGGGGCCTATGTTCTGGTTTTAGATACACTTATACTTGGCTTATTTCCTGCCAGGGTTTAGGATTTAGGGCTATGTACAAATTACCTTGAACCTACAAGTAGGATGGTCAATCACTGTGAGGAAAGTCAGGGAACGTTATTCCGGCTGCGAGACGTCGTGTTGTTTGTTGATGAGATGTTTGTTCAGTATTACTGCTGAAAATGGTTGGCTTTCGAGGTCTGAAGACTGCAAGCGCCGCTGGCATGCAAAAGGAAGCCATTGATACATTAGCAGGGGCAAAAAATGTTGCAGAACCCGAAAGCAGGGTGGCTCTGGAAGCTACATCAAAGTTTTTGCGCCACCAATATAGAGACCTTCAACCCTAAGCCCCCCAAGAAAAAAAAACTCCTATCCCAAAGCCCAAAACCCTTAGCTAGGCTACCGCAGAAGCGGCAAAGCCTTCGCTGTCCACCACACTGCGGCGGCATGCGCTAAAGGCGGCTTAGGGTTTAGAGTTAAGGGTTGCAGCAATGACAGGGTAGCCGGAGCAATTCGAACAAGTAATGGACAAACACAATGAACAGAAAGTGGAGAATGAGATGAAATCTGGGATTATCAGGGTTTGTAGGCTGTTCAACCTACAAGCCTCAATAACAGCAAATAGCATTCCCGCACTACCCTAAGATCATGGCTTGAAATACCCATAGCCACACGGGCTCTTACAGCAACCCCAGAAAGAACCAGGTGCAGCCTTTGCTCGGCAACTAAGTATCAGTCTTTTAGTAGACTCGGATCCCCAGGGTAAGGGCAACCTTGAACCCAAAGGCTGCAACCCTAACCTCTATACATCCTAAACCTTACAGTCCCTAAACCCTAAGCCGGACCCCCTAAACCCTAAACCCAGTTCCTAACGCCCTCAGGCCGAGAATTTGAGCAACCCTTAGACTTCTGCCAGCAGTCGTAGGACGGTTTAGGGTTCTCTTGGGGATCGTAGGCTTATCTTAGGGTTTAGGGTTTAGGGTTTTAGGGTAGGCAATTGCAAAAGGGTAGCTACAATGAAGCGACCTTCTACACTCTCATGGAACTGTCCAGGGTCCCCAAGAACCCCATATATGCCCGTTACATGAACTCCCTCATGAGAAGCTTCTTTTCTGTAGTTGGTCCTAATTCCCTAAATCCTAAGGTTTAGGGGTAGACTTGCCAGGCTTTTCTTGATGAGACCTGCGGCACAGTAGCCAACTCCTTTGACGTGATGGCAGGCGGCCTGGGTGGCTACGTAGGGGTGCGGGGGTTTGGGCAAACGGTTTGGGGGGGGTGGGGGGGGGGGGTAGCTAGAGCAATCTTCGACTTTTGAACAAACAGGTCAAGGCACAGAGCATTTTCACAAGCTACAAAAGTTATTCCGGGTATAGCATACGCAGAGAGCCACATACCCCACAATTGAGGAATACCCTAGGGTTGTTTGTGGTTTAAGTTAAATGTCGGGTGGCTCCAGTCACCTACAGTCTAATAGTAATTAGTATAGGCATAACGCATGAAGCTGTAGGTAATTGGGTTTAGGGCTTAGGGTTTAGGGTTTAGGGTTCAGGGCTTAGGGTTTAGGGTTTAGGGCTTAGATATTCAGATTCAGACTCCTGGCCTGACTTCAGGGATTTGTCCTTTGCTTGGGCTTGCTAGGGAGGTCAAGCAATTGCTGTGGCTGAGCCTCTCCTCGCAGAGTCTAGTAGTAGGGTTTACCTGGACCCCGAAAGTAGGTAACATAATAGCCCAAAACCACCACAAACAGCCCCCTAAACCCCTAAACCTATAAACCCTAAACCCTAAGCCCTAGCTCCTAAGCCCTAAACCCTAAACCTAGTTCGGATTCAGGCAGGGTTCAGGGCTGAGGGCCAGGGGTGACCTCTTCCAATGTCGACCTGAACCAAGTCAGCCTGCTAAAGCCATACACGAAACCTCCGGAGTCCTGTGTTTAGGGTTTTGGGTTTGGGGTTGCAGGGGTTCAGGGGTTCAGAGGTTCAGGGGTATAGGGTTTAGGGCTTAGAGTTTAGGGTTCAGGTGTTTAGGGTGTATAGGGTTCAGGGTTTCGGGTTGAGTGGGTTGAGGGGTCCTCCAAACCCTGAACTTGAAGCCCGGAACCGCTACTAAACTGAACCCGAACTCCAAAGTACTTACAAGACAATCTCTAAACTCTGAACCTCGCATTCGCCCTTTGGCATTTTTTGTCTGGATTGAAGGCGGGAAAAGGGTGTTGCAATAGATCCCTAGCGTAATTTCTCTATATCCTAGGAGTCATAAAGCAGCTTCCATGTTCTGTCCCATTCCTGTGGCAAGCCCACCCTAGACCCTCGCGGTCAAGGGTTTAGGGTCTAGCGCCATCCCTAAATCCCAAGCCCTGAACCTAAACCCTGAACCCTTAATAACCCTCATCCTCTGTCTTTAGTTGTTAGTTCTAAGCCCCAAACCAATGCCTTTAGCCTAAACCCTTGACCCTGAAACCCGTAACCATGGCCTTAATTAAACCTAAAACTGTAACTTTAATTCCCAATTCCTAAACGTTTATATACCTAAAACCTGCACCCTAGAACCCGAAACCTTGAGCCCTAAAGAATCCCAAACCTTCATAAACTGAACCTTAAGTCCTAAAGAGTAACCCTAAACCCTAAACCCTCATTCTCTTGCAAGGGCTTGCATTGAAGTCCTCCATTGGCGGCTCCGGTACGCCTGAGGTGCTATGAAGGGTTGCAGGGTTTAGGGTTTGGGGTTTGGGGTTTAGGGTTTAGGGTTTAGGGTTCAGGTTGGACCCAGAGGGTCCAAGTACCCAATAATTAGGTCCCTTGATAGGGTTTAGGGTTTAGGATCTATAGGGATATATAGGGGTGTATAAGGGTCCAAGTACCCAATAATTAGGTACTTGGGTTTTGGGTAATAGTAATTATAGTACAAGTTTTGGGTAAGTATATGATAATTAGGTACTTGGACCCTTAGGGTTAGGGGTTTTGGGCTTAGGATTTAGGGTTGATTTCGGGTTGGGCGTGTAGGCTACGGAGGCTTAGAGGCTAGGATGTGGGTCTAGGTCGAGGTGAGGTTGAAGTGTTTAGGGGCTTGGAGTTAACTGACTGGCTGTTAGTAGGGGTTGGTGAAATGGCAAAAAAAAGCAGACCACTATTCAGCGTTTAGGGTTGTTAGTAGGAGATGACATCATGAAGGAGCCGGCGAGGAAATCGAAACTACCAACAGCATGTAAAGGGCTTCGGATGTGGGATTGAAGTTTGAGGGTATCTAATGGGGTTTGCTACTGTAGGGATTATGGAGACCTTGAAGCGAGCTGGAGGGTATCTGCTGGGATTTGCTAGGGACTATGGAGACCTTGAAGGGCTCCAATGCGTCTTCGAAAGTCATAACTGCGTCATAACTACGCGTGAACGTCCAAGGAAGCCCTCGGGTCAGGGGACTAGCTGGCGGTGCTACTAAGGCTTACCTTCGCAGCGTCCATGTGCGAAGCAAAGGCGTAATATTCCTACTACCGTACCGTTATAGAACGGGCAAAGGGGAGTTTTTTTGCGAGGAGGAGGTGCTTGCTATGAATCCTAAACCCTAAACCCCGAGCCCCGTGGCTTCTTGCGCAGGATCGCCTGCGGTTCATGTTCAGCGAGCAGGACTACACGCGTTCAGGGTTCAGGTGCTTCAGGTTGAGAGCGTTGGTAGCCTATCATTTTTGCAGGTCTACAAGTTGCTTTGGGTTTAGAAGGCTGATAGGGATGGAAAAGGTTCTAAGTGGGGGATAGTGCTCCATCGGTTTCTTGTTGAAAGCAGATGCGCATGTCCTGCTGCAGTCTTAAGCCAGAAGCCTGAAACCGTGTATGCAGAGTGCGTAGGAGCATGGTTTTGTAGTCTGGGGTGCTAACGGAAGGACGCTACAGGCCATGCAGGCTATGCGGTGTTTTTCTGCTCATACTATGCGGAACGAGGTATCGACTCTTCGGGATGTCTTTTTGAAAGGTGTTCAGCCTCAGTGCAAGTGTGTCGCCATTTGCCTTGTTGCGTCATTGTCCAATCCAGGAACGTTGAAACAACAAGTCTCAAACGCCTGCCCTCAAACTTACTTCTGTTTGGCAAGGAATAAAAGGATGCTTATATTCCTTTTCTGTAGAATCCCCCAACACACACAGGTGTCCATTGTTGTTCAATTGCCTCATGTCCTGCTAACCAGAGTCAAGTGAATCACCCCAGTGCTTCGGGATGCGGAAGCACATAATCTGCAGGATTTCCGCATAGCTCTGACTGGGTTGGGCTACGGCGTTGGCGTCAAAGATGCTCCTTGTCCTCATAGCTACAACGTATGTAACTTATCGCCTTTCTCATCCCTTCATCACCCACCTATAACTCAACTCAAAAGAGGATTTTTTGTCTGTAAGGTTTCACGGCTCGCAAGTTGGGGGTGTGGTATTTCCAGACCCGCATGGCTTTCTTTTCTATTAATTGGAACGGTTTAAAGCACCATGCCATGAATAGTTTTGCTGATCAAAGTTGGCGCGTTTTCCGCGCTTCCCGAGGCTCCTTTGATACAATGGAGGGTTCACAAGAGCAATACTGTGGGACTTTTTGTGCACTAGCCCCCCCACCCCTCCCTCACAGCAATTGTTTCTAACCGTCCTGGGAATTGATGTGGGGGATTGAGAGGATGATCATGAGGAACTTTGAACATTTTTTGGTTGCGTGGCCACCGAAACACATTTAAGAGGGCCTCCTCGTAAAAAAAAAAGGGACCAGGTCTTGATATGTTTACTTGGAGGTGGAGGATTCTATAAGCCTTCTAGGTCACGTATATTATTACTACAGGTGTGGTTTCAAATACGTTGAACTTGCTTGCAGGGCTTCAGCCCATCGATTTGTCCAAACTCAACTCATACGCTTGTTTTTTTTAATTGCTGCACAGAGAATGAAGGGTTTGTTGGTAGTTTCCACTGCGGATAGGCAAAGTGAATCCCCCTAATCCCCTCCTCCCCCTAATATTA
>CAJNIZ010001034.1:16008-30157 GCA_905231905.1 Symbiodinium pilosum
CTTTTGGAGGATTATATAAGGGTTATATGACCCTAAACCCTAAACCCTAAACCCTAAACATATATGGTAATGGGATTAAGGGTCCCTATTAGGGGTCCCTCCTAAAGTCCCTAAACCCCAAACCCTAAACCCCAAACCCTAAACCCCAAACCCTAAACCCTGGGGTCCCTCCTAAAGTCCCTACCTTCAGGACATGTTCGACGGCTTAGTCTTAGCCTTGCCACCGCTGCCCGGAGACGTGGGCGCCGAGCCCACGGTCGCTCGTCCGAACAATGTTTAGGGTTTAGGGTTCGGGGTTTAGGGTTTGGGAATTTGGTGTTTAGGGTTTAGGGTTCGGGGTTGAGGGCTTAGAGTTTTTAGGTGGAACACTTTAGACTTGTAGGGGGTTGTGTGGGATATGATATATAGGTATATAGGTTGTATATAGGGATGTCCAGGTATGGCTTATAGGGGGTTATATGGGGATATGAAGGAATATTTGGTTGAAGACTGTAGGGTTGTAAGGGGTGATATATAGGTATATAGGGTTGTATATAGGATTGAAGCCTCTGGAGTTGTAGGGGATTGTATGGGGATATCTAGGTATATTGGGGTTGATAGCTCTTGGGTAGTAGGGGATTGTACAGGGATGTTTAGGCAAATAGGGGTTGAAGGCTTTGGGTAGAAGGGAACTATATAGGGATATCCAGGTTTGTCGGGGCTCCAGGCGGCTTTATGACTTTACAGTTTTCAGGAAACTTTTTAGTTTCAGGATTGAGGATAAAGGATTTAGGGTTCAGGGTTTCAAGTATACTTTTCTGGTGCATCAGGTGAAACCATGGGCGCTTTCAAGCCTGTTGCAACTGAACCCTGATGCTCGCACACAGCCCTACACCGTAAATCTCTCCAATCCCTAAACCCAAATTGCTTATCCCTAATCCCTACACCCTAAATCCCTAAACTCTAAATCCCTAAGCCCTACACCTTAGACCTCTTGACACATAGCCCTGACTACAAACCCTAAACCCTAACACCACCTTGAAACTTTAAACCTCGGATCCCAAGCTCCAAATCTTGCATCCCAGACCAGCTCATCTGGGTTGGCCTTTGAGATACTTAAATATTTTCCCTAATTGGTTTCATAAGGACCCTATATACTACGTAATATTGTTCAAAGGGGTTCTGGGTTCTAAGGGTTTAGGGGTGATGCGTATTCCTCAGTTTGGGTATACTCTCTCTTTCTCTCTCTCTCTCTCCCTCCCTCTGTGTCCGATTTCCCTTTTGTACACAGAGACTTGTGACACCTAGCGAGCTAGTGCTTACATGCCTGCATGCCCCGCTGCAACTATCTTTTGATCAGGTTCATTCTCGATATCTGCTTCTGCTGCAGAATCGTCAGCGGATCACATTGCAACAATGAAGAGCTCCATTGCCTAAGCCCTGAACCCTAATCTCCGTGCTTTTAGGTGATTTTTGCGGAGTCCTCGCCAGAGACATGGCGACGGAAATCGCTGATTCCCTGAGGCTAGGACAGGGTTTGGGCTGCAGACCCCAAGCTGTAAACGGTTCAGGGTTATCAGGGTCTAGGGTTTAGGAAACCTTGAGTTCCAAACCCTAAGCCTGCGTGGCATGATTTACCAAAGTTGGGATTTAGGGATGAGAGCTTGAGCTTGGGTGACTTTGGTAGCTTCCGTAGATACTAGACCCCAGTGTGCGCTTGAATCTTTTTCTGAAACCACCAACAGGGGATCCTTAATTTGAGCTTCCGTAGCTGGGAGGGTAGGAGTCAGCAACGTCATTGCGGCTGCCAGGGGCTCTTTCTAACTGAGGGGGTGTAGAGATGAATCGGATTTACAGTTTAAAGTCTAGGGTGTGGGATGGAGCCCTTATCTACTGCCATGATTGTTGTTTTTTGACAGTAGCTAGAGGCGGGGTTGACCCAATCCCTACACCCTGTTGGTACTCGAACCCTTTTAAGGCAGAGACTGGGTCAAGGAGTGAAGAAAGACGTGCAGCAGGGCAACGTTACTGTTAATACCCAAAATGCTGCATGACTTGGCATACTACAGTATCACCATTTGTAATGTTAGGGTTTAGGGGTTTGGGTGTCAGGGTATAGGGTTGAGAGTACCTAAGGTCATACAAGATCCATCTTATCACGAACTTACCCAAGATCATCTTACATGGTGGTTTATGTAGACGCAGGTCCCAACATGTTTTTGTTTATGCGTTGGAACTGGCATAGTTTCCAGAGGACAAGGTCCTAGAACGGCCGCTTTTTCAGGTTTGGGAGCTATCTTTGTGTAGCCGCTTTATAGGGTTTAGGAAAGTTTACCTCGGGGTTTAGGCTTTAGGGTTTGGAATTCGGACCTGAACCCTAAACCCTGAACCCTTGGTGCCTGTTTGACCTTGTCTGCCATGGCCACCGGGCTACATCTGGTTTTCTTCTTACTTGAAGGTTCGGGATTAAGGGTTTAAGCTAAAGGGGTTCAGGGTTTAGGGTGAAGTGGAGGCATGGTCGCAGTATACCCGTTCAAGGTGACTTCAGGACCTCAATTGTGGCCTACAAGTACAATTCTGAGTAGCTTATATATCTATTTCTAGATATATAGATATGCTTACAGTGTTTAGGCGCATTGAACACTTCCAGGGAGCCCAATCCCTCTTAACCAAGGAAGGTAGCTTAAGACATATTGTGGACCCTAGCATCGTTAAACAGATGGTCTTCCCTAAGTCCTGAGGAATATTGGGCTCTTTGGGCTTTTGCTTGCAAAGCCAGCACAAGCAGCGGTTATTGTCCTCATTCATGGGATCCCCGCGAACTGCCTCGGCGGGCAATGCCAAGTTTTCCGGAAGACCTACCGGACCCGTGGCAAAGGCATTGGAAGGAAGGAGGTGCACGGGTCAAGGCCCTGGTGGAACTTGTGTATCATAGCCGATGTGAATATTTCGAGACTGGAGATTCCAAATTCCTGAAGTTCCTGAGGAAGCTGTTTTTGCCTTTTCATCCTGATACCGCCCCTGGACACCAGGACAATCCCACACATCCATGTTGTCTCTTTCTGAACGAAGTTCTGAATTCTGCAACCCTATAGGAACCTTAAATCCTAAACTCCTAGAATCCCTCATAAAAACTCCCAAACCCTGAAGCCCTAAACCCGAAAACCGTTAACACCCTGAACCCTAAGCCCTGAAGCCCTCAACCCTGAACCCTAAATAGTATATAATTCCATTTTCTTTTCCATTATCCCTCTACAACCCCAATATATACCTTAAAAGCTATAATCCCAAGCCATGATGCAGAAAACCCTCTTATCCCTGGACTCAAGACCCACGAGCCCTTAACCCTCAAACTCTATAGTCCCCCTTAAGTAGATAGAATATGGGGTATATGGGGATCTACACCCTAAGCCATATTCTATCTACTTAAGGGGCACTGTAGAGCTTAAACTCAAACTCTATTAGCGCTGAAGCTCCCAAAATCTGAGCCCTAAATTCCAGACCCTACAGCTCTAAGACTGCAGACCCTATAAGCCCTCAGCTCTAAACCCTGAAACGCCCAAACTCCAGCCACTAAACACTAAACTCCAAAATGTGATGGCTTAGGGTTTTGTGGCTTCTAAGCCTGAAGCTCGAAACGCCAAAGCACTGAGCCCCAAAGAAGTCCTCCACTCCCATATAACCCTGTATAGTCCCCATATAACCCTATAGAACCTTATAGAACCCCATAGAACCCCATATAACCACCTTGCAACCCAGTCGCAGGGCTCGTCTCCCGCGCAGTGAATGTTTGGCCATGCTCCATGCGATCCCCAAAACCCTTGAGGGCTTCTATTGGGCTATGAGCTATAGTCTAACCTCCGTAAAGGGGGGTTATATAGGGGTTTAGGGTTTAGGGTTTAGGGTCTAAACTCCTTAAAGGGGGTTATATGGGGGATTATATAGGGAATTACTATAGGGCGTATGAAGAAGGATACTGGAAGTTTAGACTACGGCTCATATTAGGGTTTAGGGTTAAAGGGATGCCTGTGTATAGGGAAATTTCGAATGTAATGGGTTGTATAGGGATGTCTGGATTTTTCTCGCCCTGGCCCACCAAGCATCCCAAAGTGGGTATGCTGGAAGAATGTTGGGGTCCGAAGTAGGTACAAGTGCTATTCATAGACTCTAGGGCCCAAAGTAGGTACTGTATATGGTTTTGTAGGCCACAATGTAATTTTTCGGGCCGGATGTAGACATGGCTTATAGACTACCCAGAGAGTTGTCGAAATTAATGAAGCGGATAAAACGGAGGTTCATGAGCAGCGGAGTATTGCCCACTCAGTCCTGACAAATTTCTAGAAAACCCTAAATCCTAGAGGCATGTGCTCCAGAGCCCAAACCGTACATCCTCAACTGAGTTATGAACGACCCTAAAGCCTAAACCCTAAACCCTGATGTAAGCCCAGCCTCCAAGAAAGTTTCTGTGTTCTTTTATTGTTTTTGTCTGATTTTACTCATCAGTCTCCTACAAAATCTTTCCAATCTGAATCCTTGCACCTTACAATTTGTACCGTTTAGGGTTTAGGGCTTATGCCTCTCAATGTTTCGCAATATACCTACCTAGACAAGCAGTCAAGTTGGCTTTGACAGCTGCGCGGGTTCAGGGTTCGGGGCAACATCCAAACCCTAAACCCCAAATTTTAAACCCCAAGCCCTAAACTTCAAACCCTTTAAAATTCAACCCGCGCAGATCTACCCAGCATACCCCTGAAGATATGTGTATTCCACTCTGCGACATATGTACTGTAGTCTAAACTCCTTAAAGGGGATATATACGGGATTATATAGGGGACCATTATAGGGTTTATTGAGGAGGATACTAGGAGTCAGACTATAGCTCATCTGATTTCATCATGGCTTTTGGTGACTGTATGTAGGTTTCTTTAGGAAACTAGGTATATTCACCTGGTTTCCAGGAGAGAAGGCCATATATCAATATCTGACTCATAGCAACTCCAGAACCCCAATAGAATCTATAGAACCTAAAGGCTTGAAGCAATTTCTTGCGGATTTTTTCTGCCCAAGGGTTCGGGCCACGAGGTTGGGGAATTGAACGCTATTATACTCTCTTTAATGTAGTAGGGAACACGTATGGTGGTATTGGCACTGTTATAGGGGACTAGGGGGCCATGCAGCGACGACTAAGGGACCCATTCCGCGAGGTAGACTAAGCCACCGCCGATGAACATCATATTGCTGACAATGTAGGAGCATTATTGCTAACAGTAGCACCCTGCGCGTTGAACATTATCCTGTTCTAGGTCGTTTACGCGTCAACAGTATGGGGTTCCGTATGACGATAACCTGAGAGGCGTTCTATAAGATGTAGTAGTCCCTGTGCCCGAACTTATGCAATGTTCCCCTATCTGCATGACCTCATCACATTTTGATGTGTAGAAACAGTCAGCCATGAGACAAACCTTCCAATCCCCCCTTTTATTAAATCCACGTCCACCACCCCCCCTAATCTTAGATACTCTCATCGTGGTATAGTATACTACATAACTTTAAACCCTAAACCCGTAACCCTGAACCAGTACTGACTTGGCCAATTCAGCTGCCCGTATCTTGTGGCTGTATCAGAGTTTGGTTGAGTTCAAAAAGGGTCAAGCGCTAGGTTTGGGGATTCAGGGCTTAGGGTTTAGGGCAAGTATCATTCATCCTGTTGCTTGAGCAGTATGCTTTGACGTGAAATTATGCCGGTCAACAATGCACCTTTCCACATCGTACTAAACCTCTGGCAGCTCGAGCCTCTATTGACTCTAGCATTCGTGGCGAAAAGGCACAGTTGAGGGAAGACACAACTTATTTCAACTATAAACACCGGAGATGCTACCTTGCGTGTTACTGACTTTCAGGCTTTGCCTAGTCTAACCTGGAATTCAGGGTTTAGCGTTTTATACCTGAAACACATCGTGGACTCTACTGCATTTCAGGTACACAGATTAATCTAGATAGATTCTACAGGAAAGAGAACCCAGTTATGAGACTGGTACAAACAAGGTTATCATGGGAGGGCGCATGGTTACAAGCCCCTATGGTTGGACTGCCTGCAGCGTCAGCGTATGTTGCTAATGCTAGCCCTCCCGGGCAAAGCACGCGGAAGCTTCTGAAGACTTGGTAAGCAGAGGGAGATGAGGTTTCCCATCCTAGCGAAGAGGCAAAGACATCAACCTAGACCCTCCATGTACCTTCTATATATCCTAAGGACCCGCTATCAGGGACCATATACCCCCTTTCTATCCTGGAATAGCTTAGGTCCTAAACCCTACACCCTAAACACCCTAAACGCTAAACACACCAAACCCTACACCCTAAAACCCTAAACCCCAAACCCTAAACCCATGACTACTCTAGTGATAGGGTTAAAAAGGGGTAAAAAGCGGCCTCAGGGATCCCAAAAGCTTGAAATATAGGGTTTTTGGGTTTCAGGGGTTAGGCTTTAGGGTGTTAGGATTTAGGGATTAGGGTTTTAGGGTTTAGGGTTTTTGGGTGTGGGCTTAGGGTTTAGGGTTTTTGGGGTTTTAGGATTTAGGCATAGGGTTTAGGGTTTTAGGGTTTTAGGATTTAGGCATAGGGTTTAGGGTTTAAGGTTCGGAGGGTTCGGGTAGTATTTGTAGAGTCAAGGAGCCGAGGCAGATATTTAGTTGTAGAGTTCGAGCAGCACTTGATGTAAAATGAGAGGTGCCTGGCAACTTGAACTCCCGCAAAGAAATGACTCTAAACCTACGACATGACAATAGCAGCATTCTCCTAATCTTCTGGGCGTTGGGGTTAGTCTTAAACTAGACGAAAACCCCTATAATCCCTAAACCCTCCATGCGTAAGCCCTGATCTCACTAAGTCTTCGGAGTGTGCAGGCCTGCGTGGGCACCCATTACGTGTGCCTTTCTTTCGCAAGCAGGAGTGAAAATAACGACGGATCTACCCTTATCCTCTACATCTACGTCTATAAATGATATTAAATTTTGGGCCCTGAAGTCCACAAAAACAACTACATTGGGGCCGAAAGTCTATAAATGATACCTGCGTTGGGCCCTAAATTCTATAAACCATACCCTCATTGGCCCATAAACCCTCAACCCCTAACTATAAACAAATGAAGCTTGAGGGTGAAGCCTCCTTGCGGTGTAGGGTTTAGGGTTTAGGGTTCAGGGCTTTGGATTTAGGAGTGGGGGTTTTGGGTTTTAGGGTTTAGGGGCTAGGGGTTTAGGGTTCAGGGCTTTGGGTTTAGGGTTTGGGGTTTAGGGTGTGAGGGTTTGGTGTAAGGCTTGTGGGATTAAAGACAGTATATGTTTTTCTCAGACCTCTAACCTCTCCTCAGCACCCAGCGCAATGCGCCTCAAAAACGGCAGGCGCTATAGATGATAATCGCCGCGGTCCACAACATGATTTACCTGATAGATCTCATTGCGCTGCTGTTTTGCCCATATGGCATCCCTCGTAGTATTGAAAGACCGCGTACTGGCGTCGGCAGCTTGCGAGGTGACTGGTTCCCGATTAAAGGAAAGATGGGTATCTTTCTAAAGGATTCTCTCCCCGAGCAATGTCTTTCCCCAGCCTTGGTGATAATAGTTCCCCCACGCGTTTTACAAGTGTAGGATTATGTTGGGAATGTTCATGATCAGGCGGCGCAGGTTTGTTTATGAAGAAAAAGGAAGTAACTTATGATGGCACCAGGTTTAGTATTGGACTCTGGCTTTGAACAGAGTATGGACCCTAAACTCAACTCCAATACCTAGACCCTTTAAACCCGCAACCCTAATACCTGTCTGCGGGCCCTCCACCTGAAGCCAGCACAACTAATCGGTTCCTCGTAGGCAATAAGGGAACGTATTCCTTTTTAAACCCCTATAAAATACATTCCCTTGTTGCCTACTAAGAACCAGTAAGACAAGAACTTAGTGTGGCAAGTTTTTTTTTGGCCTGTACGTCTAGCTGGAGAGATTTATTCCGGGGGCAGGAAGGTATCCTGAATTCGGGTTTAGGGTCTAGGTACCCCAGTAGTGCCCTTTTGCCCTTCCTGTTTTTGGGGTCTCCTTATGAAAGCTGAACAGTAGGAAAAAAGGGTGCCCTCATTATGAATGGGTTGCTGGGGAACCTAGGGGTCTAGGACCTCTACTCTTCATGCATAGTGCATAATCTGTTGAACATCCTGCACTGCCCCGATGGTAACCTTGAAAGAGGCAAAGTTTCGTTCAGAGCTACCCATATCACCCGGCTTGCGATCACATTTAGGGGTTTAGGGTTTAGGGTCTCGTTGCACAGGCACAGCGCGTCACTATGATAAACATAGGATAGGATCCCAAGTCCATACCCAGGGCTTCTATGCAATCATCTTGTTGGGTCGGGTATCGTTCTTGAGGAAGGAGGTTACATCATACTCTTGCAATACGGGACCGCATAGGACCTTCTGGTGTGTACACCCCAGACCTCACATCCTAAAGTCCACGCCCTAAAGCCTCAGCCCTAAATCCACTTTGCCAGGAAGCCTCGCAGCAATGTTTCGACCTTGAGAGGGCACTGTCCCAGGCATCTTGATTTTGGGGGCTTCAGGGTTTAGGGTTGGGATTTAGGATTTCGCGCTTGCAGTTTGGGGTTCAGAGGATTTAGGGGTTCGGGTTCATGGTGGGCTTTGGCTTTCAAGGCTTCCTGAACCCTAAACTCTAAATAATGATATTTGAGTTTTTTGTTTTTTGTTTAACGGTTTTCACGTCGTGGAGCAACCCGGGCTTTAGAATGTTCCTTACTAGGTTTAAGGTATTAGGATTTAGTGGTTCTTAGTGACATTCGCGGTATGCTCCTTAATTAAGGTACATTGGTCGCTCGGGGTGGGGGGTGGGCAAGTCCTCGAAGAGATCTGCTTGCTACTCCCGCATAATGTCTCTATCGCTCTTACTTCTCCTCTACCGCTTTCCTATTGCTTCTCCATCACTTCTCCATCGCCTCCCTGTTGCTCCACATCACTCCTCTGTCGTTCGCCTCTGGTTAACTATCTGTATGTGTATTCCATAACCCCTAAACCCTAACCCTACCCCCTAAACTGAGCTTGTAAAACTGCACTTTATTCTTAATGTATGCAAGCATTGTAAGGCGTGACAAAGCGAGAAAATCCACCAAAGCAAGAATTGTGCGCGCTTTAGGGTTTAGGGTCGTTCAAAGAAGTTTTTGGAGTTATGCGCGGGCTTGCTCATTCATCTTGCCCACTTCAGCTTCACTTTTTCTGCATGGGAGCTATTATCTTTTGCTTCCTGGGTTTCGTCGGCTCCCTTGCTTTTTATTCTGCAGCATGTAGCTCTGCGTTGCAACAAGCTACTCTTACCAAAACTTAAGCCAATGATAATGCAGAAACTGGAACACTGTAGGGGTCTGGCGGGTTGAATTACTTTTTGAAGCCAGTTAGACCACCTGAATTAGGACCCGCTTTCCAGCAGGGTTTGGGGTTTAGGGGTTTAGGGTTTGGGGTTGAGGGGTTTAGGGTTTTGAGGTTAGGGTTTACGGGTGTAGGGCTTGGGTTTAGGGATCTCGACGCCCGGATTCACATGCTGAAGGCAAAGAAGCTGGCTGCGCAGAAGCGCCGTGTGAAGCTTCTAAAGAAGACAAAGCCGTTACCCTAAGGGTCCAAGTACCCAATAATTAGGTACTTGGGATTCCTTTAACTGTAATTTTAGTACAGGTTTGGGGTAAGTATATGATTATTGGTACGGTTATCTCTGAAAGACCTTGACTGTCTTGGCCTGCAGCACGGCGGCGCGTCCGTGAACTCTTGTGGACAATACGTTCATATTTTGTGCTTCTGCTGTGATGTTCCAAAGTAAGCCTCAATTCCATGCAAGCGTGCAAGAGTCATGAGAGCGGCACAGAAGCGCCTTGCGAAGGTTTTCAAAGCCAAAGGCGGTATCTTACCTGGACCCTCAAGCGGTTTATGGTTTGGGGTTTGGGGAGTTCAATAAGTGAATCATCTGGGAAATCATCTGGGGACTATGCATTTGGAGTCTGTACACGGGGACTAACTTTTGGATCCTCACAGGAGCTGCCTATATGAGCTACTGTCAATATTACGGGGACCATCAATGGTGAACATAGGGGTCCTTTTTGGTAGTGTAGTGTAGTATACTCCCCAACATTCCCTAATAGGAATCTATGTCCATGTAGTATATGAGAAACATTGACAGTAGCTCATATAGTGGGTTACTCTTTCGTAGTTCATATGTAACTCTTTTACCTAAAGACTCAAAAACTGCCATGTAGGTTATGTAGGGCCTATGTAACTAGAATAGGGCTTTGGGGTACGACAGGCTCTAATTATGACGGTTGGGGTTCTTAGGGAAAAAATCTTGGTCGTAAGTCAGGCTTTCACACGAACTTAAAAACCTTACACCCTTAGACCCTGGACCCTATAAACCCTAAACCCTAAAACCTTACGCCCTTAAACCCAGACATCAGCTCCAAGATTCAAGGCCCCAGCTTCGCAGTAATGCAGTTTAGGGTTCAGGGGCATGAGTGCAGAGTCGCGATTCATGTTGCGTGTCAGGCCCAAAGAGTTCAAGTACTTGAACATAACATACCGACCCCAAAGCTGTCCTGCAATTGATTCGTCATACCCGAACCCCAAGTACCTTAATATGGAGTACATGGAGCGTTAGGGGCCCGAAATTCTCAGCCTGCATAGGGTCCCTAGGGTTCCTAAACCCTGAAACCAAACCTGCAGGTCATCATGGAAGAATATCCCGAGGACACAGACCTGGTTGCAATTGAGTAGTATTTTATTTGGGGGTATTATGGTACCCAATATAGAGTAAGATTGTATTCTCCTTTTGGGGTATCGTATCTTATATAAGGAATATAATCTTACTGGGTTTAACCACCAAAAAAACGCCACTCAACTGAGTCAAGGGCCAGAAGATTTCTGGGTTCTTTTAGTGAACTAAACGTTTAGGGTTTAGGGTTTAGGGTGTCACAATTCGAATGCGTCCTGAATTATGGATGGTTCCTGAAAGCGGTGCCTTGGCAATACCCAACCCTAAACCCAAAAACCTCAACCCTAAGGCTTTGAGTGTCACAGGCTGATGTTGGAAGTGTGAGAAAAGCGGACTGTCAGTGCGAGGGTCTCAAGTTTAAGGCTCAGGGGCTACAGTAAGAGCGGCTCTGGTTCATAGCTACATTTACAGCGGTTCTGGTTAAGATGTGAGTGGTTTGCATTTGTAGCGTGCGGGTTTTGCGTTACGAGTCTCTGGGACACTACATATCTGGTTTCAGACATTGGGGGTTCAGCTCCTGTTACGCTCCTCAAAGAAACATGGAAGTCCTAAACTCCAAGCCCTAAAGACCGCAGTCTCTGTAAGGCCCCTCTTGGATGTTCATTTTAGAGGGGGGGAGCGTGGATCTGGAACTTGGCCCCAATGGCTCCTTCATTGAGGTATTTGGGCACTACTGTTGACAAAAGCTTGGTATTACCCAGACAACACTAAGCGCAATGAATTATGACGCTTTCCACGCCAAAAACTTGAGGACAGGTTCACAAACGTATGTACTGCCTTCGTTGTCATTGAAGGGGGCATTCACGGAGTGCTGCCCCTGTTAGAGTTTCGGGATCAGGAATCTCTCCCAGCCGCTGATGACTTTCCTAACCCCTAAACCCTGAACCCGCCCTAAACCCCTAAAATCTAAACCCTAAACCCCTAAATCCCCTTTCCCCCTTCAGACATGTCCAAGGTAACTTTTGGCGCCTTGTGGAAAGATCCCAGCCCCGTGAAGATGCTGTAGCACCGGTTTAGGGTTTAGGGTTTAAGGCACCTCTGTGTTCAGACTCCCTGTTCCCGAAGGGGAGCAGAATCAGTAACGGTAGTAGTTGTCTTGTTGCTCTTGTTGTGATTTTTTGACAGTGCTGGTATTCCTATCATCATTATCATATGCTTATGTGTTGATTCTATAGTTGTATGACTGTTATCATTAAGGACAAGGTCGAGTGGCTGGTTGTGTGATCGGCTTACAGTAGGTCTTCGCCGGCGTTTTCATGACACGTCGGACCCCCGAGCCCTAAATCCTGAGCCCATGTAACCCTAGAGCCCTCATTTCTAAATCCTAGGCCTGAAGCCCTGAATCCCTACATCCCCCTATCTCGTTCCTCTTTGGGAGACCATCGAAAACATAGTGTGGTAGTCGTTCACAGATGCCTTTCCCGCCATTGGCCATAAGGTAGGTTCCTTTTTGATGCGGTTTGCTTTTTGAGGAAAATATTCCTAATGGCCCCTTCTCTGCAACAACCTTCCTTCAAAACAACCCACTTTGTAATGACATCGACCCTCATTCCTAAACCGACCATGTGTTTAGACTTGTTACCCTAAGGGTCCAAGTACCCAATCATCATCCCTTTTCCCTAAACCCTATATAGCCTTATACACCCCTATATATCCCTATAGATCCCTAACCCTAAGCCCTATCAGGGGACCTAATATTGGGTACTTGGACCCTTAGGGTTATGGGCTTGCAGAGGAGCCCTTGGGCCGTCTGGAGCCCCTGCGCCAACCAGCAAGGCCCCGGGGGTGAGAAACGTCTTAGTGACGGGGTTACAGGATTTCTGGATCAATGTTAGGGATCCTTTATATTTTTCGGGGTATGGGATTCCTTATATATATTATGAAAAAAGGATCCTTTTTTTCCTAGGGTAATGTGGGCTAAGATTTATACACCCCATGTGAGCCGTAGTCTAAACTCCTCAGAGGGGGGTTATATAGGGGATTATATATGGGACTACTGTAGGGGTTATTCAGGGGGATACTAGGGACTAGGAGTTGAGATTATGGCTCATGTGGATAAGGATTTAGTGTCAGGGTTTATAGGGTTTCGGAAGTAGGGATTAGGGTCAAGGGACTAGGGTTGGGGGATTACGTTTTAGGGCTTCTGAGGACCAGAAGTCCTGGAGGCCACGACGACGTCATACAATGCACCAACAGCAGCGGCTGTCCATGCCAGGGTTAAGGGTTACGGCTTTAGGGTTTAGAGTTCAGGGTTTAGACTTTAGGCTTTAGGGTCTAGGGTTTAGGGAGGTCGAGAGGGGTTCTTGTAACTCCACTTCTCCAGACTTGAGAGGGGCTGGATCATTGGACCAATCACTGTAAGCACCCTTCAGAAGCTGGGTAGGCCCGGGAGATTTTGTAGTTTCCCTAATGGCTTTAATAGGGGACCTCTATACGAATATCTTTCAAAGTAGGGGCCAACCCAGGAAGCAGCATCTGTCACGGGCTGATTTGGCATCACTCAGTCAGGCAAAACCTGACCAATCGACGATGTTGCATAGTCCTTGAAAATTCAGATCCGTGCATGAGGCTCACATGTTCAGAAGAAATACTTGCAGGTGGGCCCCAAGGCCCGAGGTCTCGAAATGGGTTATTATCGAAATTATGGGCCCAGTTTGGTTCTAGATTAATTCTAGTACGTCAGCTCATATTTAGGGGTACCGTAACGGGACCCCCAATTTTGAGAACTACCCGCATATTACCCACCTTGAGATATTTAGAGCTTTAGGTAGTTCACGCTGAGGACTTATAGGGACACGCGGAAGTCAAAAGGGGACCTGTGCGCTAAACCTTCTCAACCCTAAACCGCCAAACCCAAAAAGCCCTAATAAACCCTCAGCCCAAGCCTTGAGCCCTAAGCCCATAAGCCGTGCTTTCAGGAAAGGCCTATGTGAGTAGTATTTTATTTGGGGATACTACGGTAACCAATATAGAGTAAGATTATATCCTCCTTTTGGGTATAGTATTTTATATAAGGAATATTATCTTACTTGGTTTAACCACAAAAAAAACGCTACTCATGTGGAGCTCTAGGTGCAGTTGGGTGAGTGTAAAACCTGATCGCTTGTAGGCACCGCTATATCCCCATACTCCATCGTAGTTATATCCCTGAACCCTAAATCTCCCCTAACCCCTTACCTACATTTTTTGGGCCCTAATTTTTCTACGGCATCCTTATTTCTGCCTTTTGGTGCCTACAAGGCCTGCTGATCAGGAAGCACCCCTCACTCTGTTCCTTGGCGTGACAGTACTTGAAGGGTCTGAGGGACTTAGGCAGTAGTTTAGTAGAGGGGTCATCATATGAGCTATAATCGCTTCCCCCTAATAAT